>VWPW01006152.1:836965-973393 GCA_013389825.1 Crypturellus undulatus
AGGTCACGCTGCCGCTTTGGGCTAAGAAGCCGCGGGATCGGGGCCGGCGGCGGGCGGCCCGCCAGGAGGCTCAACTTTGCCTGCGCGCGAGCGGGAGATGCCCGCAACCATCGGCCGCGGCTTCAGCCGCCCTTCTTAACCTTATAACCGCCTCAGGTGCGCGCTCGGCGCGGCCGAAACCAGCGAGCCCTTGGGGCTTCCCCCCCCACCACCCTTTTTTTTCTTTTTTTTTTTTGATCGGGGCCGGCGGCGGGCGGCCCGCCAGGAGGCTCAACTTTGCCTGCGCGCGAGCGGGAGATGCCCGCAACCATCGGCCGCGGCTTCAGCCGCCCTTCTTAACCTTATAACCGCCTCAGGTGCGCGCTCGGCGCGGCCGAAACCAGCGAGCCCTTGGGGCTTCCCCCCCCACCACCCTTTTTTTTCTTTTTTTTTTTTCTTTTTGTCTGCAGGGTGAAGAGCTGCCAGTTCCCAGCTCCCCCCGCCGCGCTGTCATTAATATTCCTTTCCCCACTTGCCCATTGGCACCGCCTAATTGAAATGCAGGCAGAAGGAAAGGCTGTCAGAGCAAGCGCAGCGTGCAGGCGGCAGGAAAACAAACCTATTTTTTTCTCCCATTTCACCCCCTTTTTTCTCCTTCTTTATTTAATTAATTTTATTCTTTTTTTGCCTAGATTGCACACTTTCCATGGTGTTGCCTTTTAAATCCCATTGCCCTCCTTTCTCAGCAGCTGGGCTGCTGCTGCGGTTCATTGCCATCGATTTTAGGTTTTCCCAGTGCAAGTGGATCATGACAAGCTTGAGAATTGAACGTACAGGTTTAAATTTAGTTTACCCTCATTTTTCACTGTTAGCTTGGAAATAATTAAATACCCCAGCAATAACATTGCTGCCTTTTTAAGTTTTTTTTTTTCTTTTTTTTTTTTCTAAGCCAGTATCTATCTATTCCCTCTCTCCTCTTAAACTGCATGAAAAAAACCTTCCACTTATCCTCCTCATGTCACTGGCCTACCTGCTTATTGCATTTTTGAGTCAAGGGTTCGGCTTGCTTCTGAATCATTATCAGGTTTAGCATGAATTGGATGCCAACACTTGGTGGGGGGGGGGGAAACACATTTTTTTTTTCAGTTAACTACAAAACTAGAAAACTTGGGTTGATTTCTGACTTCTTTTCCTACTGTTTTTTGTTGTTGTTGTTGTTTTGCGCTTTCTAATTTGTTGCTGCTTGCTCCCAGGTGCCCCCCATTTTCCTTCTCTCCTAGTGGTCTAACAGCCCTCCACCCCCCCCCCAAAAAAAAAAAAAAAAAAAAAGACAAGTGCTCAGCTGTCAAAATGAGCTGTTTTACTTCTATCTTGGAGCTTTTTCATAACCTGCACTAAGGCCTGGAAGAGAGAGGAAGCAAACTGGATTTCCATGTTATAAAATGACCTGTAAAATGGTCAGCAGTGAGAAACAACAGTGTCATCCCACTGGGCATAAATGCGGCAGTTGGAATCCAAAGAACAGTCATTCAGCAGCCACGTGATCATCTAAGATCTGAAGCCTTCGTCTTTCCTTTGCAGCCTTGGAAGTGCCCTCTGCCCACAAACCTTCATTGTCTGATCATTTAAGCACCCACAGTCCACCAGAAATCTTTGGGGGATCTGCCTGCCCTCCACAGACTGGGAATAAGAATGGCAAAACCTGACCATAAATGACTCTGCAGAATCAACAACTGATACTAAAAGCCATAGCAACCTTCACAGTAAACAAAAATAGTTTGGACCATCTATCCTAAGATAGGGTGGCTTTATATATATAAATATGCACAAAAAATTATCAAAAGTAAAGCCTTGGTGACTTACTCTGAAGCATGGTAGAAGTAATTTTTTTCTCATGGATGTTTGTGTCATTACTTCCCAACAGTAACTTCAATTAACTAAAGATTATATAAATAGATTCTAATCATTGTGAGCGGCATCAAAATATACAAAACCACATTTTTGAAGGAAAGGAGGCACAGTGGCTTCTTGTTACTGCCATTCTCTGAAAGCCACATGGCGAATAGGTATGTATTTCCAACAAACTTGTGCTCCAAGGATTTTCCCAGAAAAATATGCTAGGTTTCTGACTGCGGTCATCATAATTATCTACCTGTGATGTTCGTGAGATTTATCATAGCTACATACATTGAAGTAACACTTCAGATAAGGTACACACCTTAAGTATCAGAAATTTGAGAATAACTCCATATTGACATTTTCTAACAGTGTGGACAGCTCCATGTGGCACCTCAAACCACAAGGAAATTGAATGCAGGGAAAATTTACCAAAGTACATGAGAGATCAGAAGCAATATAATTATTACTAGAGAGAAGAAAGAAGATTCTTTATGATAGTCCCCCTTGCTTATAACCTGCACTGCTGATGACCTGGAAGGCTTTTGAGGATAAATTTTGGGTATTGTTGGATTTTTACTGTTGAATTATGTGCTTGGATGGCTCAGGTGTCACCCTTACTGAGTATGTTAGCTATTTCTGGTCAGAAAGAGTGCACTTGAGCCTCCTCAGGGGAGAGTCAGCAGGGAACTCTCCCTTCCATTCTGTGTTATTATTTGCTAAGTGGTGTTGAATGCTATTATTCATTTCTGAATTTCAGCTTGCCCTAAGACACGTGCAGCATCCAACACAGCTCCTGGGGTGTGAGACTCTCCTGAGTCCTGATGTGTCCTGGACGGAAGGGAGTCATGCCGCAGATTTCCACAGATTTGCAAGGGGATTGGATCTGTCCATCAGAAGATGGCAAGTCTATTTATGGTTGCTTTAGAGTACACAGAAGTTGTTTTATTGAAAAGGTTGTATTTATTTTCTGCTGTATTTCCTGAAATAAATAATCCCTATTTTAAGATTTTAAAGGTTTTTTGTTTGTGTATTGCTTTCCTAGGAACCTTGCAATTCCATTTATTATTCCCTCTTGCAAAGGATCTGAAAGTTTTACACGTGCTGATAAGTGATATTTCACAATACCTTTGTAAAGTTAGACTTTTCCTGCAAAAACAAACTGAAGAGCAGGAAAGGTATGTGACGTTTCATAAGCACTTCTTGCACTTTACAATTTTGTAACAGTTTACAACCACAGGAAAGGTTGAACACAGACCAGTCATTGCCATGATTGCAAAATACCTAAGTGAATGCTTCCTTTAACGTTTTGCTTAAAAGATTCAGATTCATTTAGATGGTAAAGTTACTCCCTACAGGCAGAAAAAAATGCATAAAAACAATACTTTAGATTTGTGCCATTAGGGAGCTGGCAGTAAACTTTTTTTTTTTTTTTATCATGGACATAATCAAGTAATGTCAACAGTATTTAACAGACTGTGCTGATCTGGGATATGTTCTGGAAAATACTAGTTCCACACAATTTTTGGCAGATTGAGGCAGTCATCATATATTTTGTACTGCTTGAGAATACTCTGTATTCTTCTATCTAGGCCAGCAGCACTCTTTAGCTCTAAGAAAAACAACAACCATCATTGGGATTCAGTAAAGTGATGCATTTATGTGAAAATTGAGCCTGTATTTTAGATCTTTTTTTCTTCTATGCAATATAACAAGAGCAGATTTTTTTTTAGTATGAAGTATGCTTTTTTATAAATGTATTCACCTCTGAAAAGACAATTGTCAATCCCTATTGTATTCAGTATTCAAAAGATTATTTTATTTAGCTTTGTAATTTTTATTTTTGTTTTAATTATTTAATTAAATAGTTAAGCAATCATGTATAAAATCTAAAGGTTGAAGTACGCTACTAAGATACAATGGCTATATAATACAAGCATTTGTTATGTCATTTTATTTATGTGAATAATGACAAAACAAGAAGTTGGGAAGGGAGGATGAGTTTTTAGCTGGATCACCTCCCTGGACTGCTTCATCATACATCCACATGAATGCTAATATGAGACAGAAAAAGGAGGAAAAAAAAAACAGGAAAAAGAGGAGGGGCTGTCTCCAAGTTTACATTGTGGAAGTAAGATTTGTCTAAGTAGGATTTTTATGGGAAACACTAACTAAATGCTATAGAATTCAGGTGTCCAAAACCCCCCTAGTCACCAGTCTTCTACAAAATAGTGCCACTGATCCCTCAGTACAGGGAAATTATTTTGAAAAGCACTTTTCAGCAAGCTGGGAAAATCTTAGGACCTTAAATGTGACCCACTATTGTAGTGCTTGAGCAACTGACAATCGTTAGGCTATTTCCTCTTCCTGGGCCACTCCAGGGTTGGGAAGAGATGGTGTACACATTTTAAAGCTGAACTGTAGTTCAGTCTTCAAAGAGTCTGAGCACCTACTGGAATAAATAGTGCCAGCTCTATTTCCATGGTGCGCTGCCATTCTTTAGTTACTTTCCTAAATTCACCCAAAAGGTTATCAAACAGGAAAATGAAATGAGCTTTTCTAAAACTCCCATCTTACATATTAATCAGTGTCTCTCCCCAACAGGTTACAATTCCCCTAAATTTTAACCGTAAAAATCACATTAGGAGTTTTAGGCTTCTCCAAACACAGAAATGTGCAGACAGACTGAGCGGACTGTGTGCTATGGGGAGCAGGGAGGCTTGCATCATGCATTTCTAGAGCAGATTTTCCTTGGCAGGACAAACCCAAGGCAAGCAGCAGAGGGCAATGCAACACACACCAGCCGAGATAGCAAAGCCCAGAGATAACACTAACTCATAATGCTTGGTCTGAGCGAGTAGAAGATCTGCTTTTGTAAAGAATGCACAGCCAATTTAGCAATAAGTTGTCTTCAGCTACAGATTTCTTGTTTGCTTTTCACAGCTACAAAGTGCTCACCTATCAGCAGACTGAAAGTATTGCTGCAAAGTAAAAAATACTGCTGCAAAACATGACCTTTGCTCTGGGTAGAGAAGACAAAACTCAGAAACACAAACTTACTTAAAATAATTTCAAAAATATCTTTAAATATGTGTTACTTCTTAATACAGTTTATCTTTCAGCTGTTAACTATTCCTTAGACTCTGAAGATATTTTCTATGTAAATGACTGCAAATTATCTATATTTCATATCCCGAGCATCCGCTTGAGACGAGCAGACCTTGTTTATGGGAAGGATAGAAATATTTGCCATTCTTAAAAGTCAGCATGGCTACATGGAACTACTTTGAGGTTCATTTTCTTTGAATATGTTTTCAAATTTAAAGACATAAATACTTTTCTACTGCTACTGTGCAGTTGATCTTTAGGGAAATTTTACAGATACAGATTATGTCTAACCCTATTCCAGGAAGGATAGACACTAGATATCTGCCACTTGTTGCCCCAAAAATGGCCATATGTTGACTTTGCAACCTAGAAATACCAGCAGTACTTCAGGAACTGCTCTTGCTAAGTGGACTTGCCCAGGTTCCCAGACCTCAGACAACTTCTGAGAGGATGTGCTTCTGCACACCCTTTCCCAGCCCCATAACACAATCTGCAGAGGACAACTACTTCTATGTTTATTTAACTAATTAGTTAAATTCTGCTTTTTGAGAGTCAGCAGCATGCAGGAATGTTAAAAGCAGGGAAAAAAAAAAGGAATATAGAACAACAAAAAAGGGATTAATGAGGAATCATTTTTCAAGACAAACTGGTTTCCAAGGTATAGTCTTTTTGCTTCATAGCACCTTAAAACTGGCTGAAAACTGATGAAATTGGTAGTTCTGGCAGTGACAGATTTTGAGAAGAAGAAGCTGTTTCTCACATTCCTCCTAAAAAGACATTTTATTTTTGAATTAAAAAATGGATGCTTTCATGGGGTTTTGATTTTAAAAAAAATCATCCTTGCCCTAATTGCATTGCGGCTCAAATAGATGCTCACTGGATTTAGCAATCTGGCCAAAAAATGTTCTTAGTTCAGAAAAGCATTTGTTGCTGTTCCAAGGTTACCTTATCTTGGGTGACGAAAAAATCTGCATTTTAAAAATGATTCTGCCTCCTGGAACTTCAAAGGATTTCCTCCTGCCTGTGACTAACACTAGCTAAAACACATGCAAAGGTGTTCCTCTGTCACAAACAGCAAATAATCCAAAGACAGCTCTAACATGAAATGTCTTGTCTAGATTCAACAACAACAACAAAACCCTACCTCACTCCATATTTACTCCAGACAATGGGATTTCTTTGTCTATACAGTCTATATGGTAAAATTCAAAAGAAAGTAAGTGACATTTTAAGCTATGCCCTATGTTTATCAAAGAAATAGAACATAAACCACAATTGCTTATGAGTCTAGCTGTAGTTCATGAGAGTTTGCTTACATTTTACAAGCATATTGGCTATTTATAAACCAATCTGATTTAAGTAACTGCCATTATAGTACATTTTAAAAAAGCACTTTGCTTTTCTTCACAATGCAGATGACATATTATGCAGAATTAAATATTAAATGACAGTAAAGACACTTGCATAAACAATCTGCTAGAGCACAATACCTTCTCCAGACACTGTAGTTTCCTACATCGCCACTTGCTGCACCAGGAGACACGTAGATCAGAAAGCTCCCTAGCCGAGCAGACGAAACCCACCCCAGCTCCCGTGGTGCTGGCTGCAGCCAGTCGTGCTGCAGGAGGGTGCTGCATCAAGTGATGCAGAAATCCAAAATGCTCTTAGCACACACACCACTAAGCCAGCAGTACGAGCCCTTTCCCCACTCTTCCCAGCTTCAGTACAAGAAAGCTTAGCTGTACCTGGCCTTTACATGGATGAAGATTCCCCATTTCTTCTCTTCTTACTTCTGTAAATGCAGGTGCCAAGCACAACCTGGGGTCCAGCAAAGGCATCAGGCTTGGACAGCCATCAGTCCAGCCACACTGCAGCAGTGAAGTGCTCTGAAAATGCTGTAGGCTGAAATAAATAAATATATAGATAAATAGATTGCACTTGGTGTAAACAGGCTGGGTCTTCCTTCCTCTCCTTTCAAGGAATGAATCACCAGTAAAATCGAGATGACTCACTGAAGGAATTCAAAGCATGATTTCTGTTTCAGGTAGCACTCTGCAGTAGCCTTGTGTGCTCTGAGGAGAAGAAACCCAGGCTATAGTTTAACATCCATTTCCACAACACTGAGTCAAAACTGCCTGTAAATGCATAGGGATTTTTAAGGGAAAAATGGATCTGCCTCATATCTCATTAACATAGTGAAAGTGTATAAACAGTTGCACAGGGCAGACAATTAGTTAATTCAAGACAATATTGTACTCACAAGCATCCGCATATCAACTGCTTGACACAAGACAGCAACAGAGCGATTGTTTGCACAATATTGCGCTGCTGTTTACAAAGCGACAAGGGTGTCACAGGAAAGGTCCACGCAGCACTTTGGACAGCAGCTATTTAACTCTTCCACAGGACAAGTATGCAGGGCAAGAATTTGTTCAACAACCCCAAAACTATTTGAAAAGAAAGGAGTTGTGCCCTTTTAACTGACCCTATGGTACCCGGCTTTGTGCTCTGAGGTCTCGCTCAGAGACCTCCCTGCCCAGCCCAGAACCTGGTCACAGTCTTCACGATTCACAGAATTCCCCCTCCTTTCTTTTGCTTCCAGTTTATTATAAGCAAACAGTAACCTCATATTATATACTTGACTCTTTGTGGGTTTTTTTTTTTTAATTATGTATTTGCTCAGCAAGATTAATTCTACAGAAATGTGTAGATGGTTAAGATTACAAATCACAGTTCCTCTTCAAGAAAAAAAATGTAGTTGGATTTTTTTTTATTTATTTTTTAATCTAAAGAGGTAGCTAGTCTGTTTGCATAAGGGCTTCTTTATTGCTCTGAGCCTAAAGACTGTATTACGTCAGTCTGACAGAAACCACCAACAGCCTACATGCAAAAGTGAATAAATTCTGCACAACACGCTTTGTGCACTGTCTTTGCAAATTTATTAGAGATTTACATGATGCACAATTTTCTGCACACTTGTAGCTTTCACACTCTTTCACTGAACTATTTTGCATTGCAGAGAATAACTTGCTTCCCTGTTTTTGTGCTGCTTAATCCAGACCCTCACCAGTATATTCGTGAAATATGGGATATAAATTCATTTGTTCTGCACAGCAGCAAGTCTATCTTTTATTCAGATATAAACATAACATTTGCTTGATTCCTTCTTAGCCCATAAAAAATTAAATAAAAAAGGGACTGAACTACACAAAAGACTATAAAGATTTTTTTTAAATATGCCTCTCTTACCTAATTGCTGTCCTCCTTTAGGATCAGATTCTTCTCACATTCCGCATTCTTTACCAGGCAGTTCTATCTGAAGAAAGAAATCACAAACCCCAAGTTGCTTCTCTGTTACATCATAAATACTTCGGAAAAATGAATATTTCAAAGTTTTCTTTTATTTTTTTTTTCCTTTTTCATTCTGTTTACTTTATTTTAAATGGAAAAGAGGCTTTTGGTATTCCATTGCTTAAAAGAAACTGAAAAACTATTCTTGCATTGAAGAATTTTGTGTCTCATTAATACATGGGAAGAGCTGAAAACATACATATCATAAATGGACCATATATGTAACACAATGTAATGCTCCTCAAATAATTCAAAAAAAAAATTTCATTGAAAATGGCAGAGTAAATATAAGTTGATACTGGATATTATTCCCACATTAAACAGCCTCTGTTAGCTTTCAATTTTAATGACATTATTATGTTTTCTATTCCAACTCCCATATTAATGCACACACTATTTTCTACATACTAATCACATCCATCCAAATTTCTTTCCAAGACTTCCCCATTCAGAGACTGATTTGGGGGTAAGTCCTTTGGATAGCTTTCACAAAAGAATCTCAAGCAGTCACAAAAGAATTTCACAACTATCATATTATTCCAGCCAGTTTTATTCCAAAACTGTCCTGTTTTGGAATGAAGCTGTGTTTGAGTGAGAGTCTCACTATAGTGCTGCTGTTACTTATACAGAGAAATGTACAGAAGCTTTATGCTAGTTCAGATCCTATTAACTGCATAGACTCTGGCTATATGGGCTACAAAAGTTGCATAATAAAGTAGGCACTTTTAAGAAAACAGAGTGAGCGTATGGAAGGAGGTAACTTCAGATAATCCTAGTTTTATTTCTGACAGTACTCATGCTGCTTAGTTAAAATAATTCAAGTTTGTATATCATCCTGGCTGTCTCAAGAGACAAATCTGTAAAAACTGTATGATACTCATAGCTGGATTCCAAAGTCTGGTCTGTGCTCCACTCCTATACCTGATGGTCTACATGGAAGAAAACTAGTACATTTTCAATTAAAAAATGGTATTTTCTATATGTATTAGTTTTGGAATGATCCTAAAGTATTATAAGATCATGGAAGCACTATTAGCATAATATATTTATACAAGGACAATGTATATTTAATCAGTACTATATGGTGATATAATAATAGGTTTCTCCATAGAGAATGACAATATGATTTTCAACTTCCTGAATTAATAATCTTGCAAAATAATGAAGACCATTATTTCACTTCACTCACATGCAAATAGAAGAAATCTTTTTCTGTGCAAGTAAGGAAAGCTATAAAACAAATCAAAGATGTGGGCAGACAGTGCAGAGAACTAATTAACTCAAGGCGAGTAACCCAGGAAAATTAATGTTGAGTTGGAAGTGGTTCAAAGACTTCAAGGGTAACAGTTTAAAACACAGTGCTTATGGCCCTGGGTAGTTAAGACCTTGTGAATGACTACAGTCTTCTCAGAAGGCAAGAACATCAAAGGCAAGAGGAATATGGGATAAGATAAATCTGTGTATACAAAATGATAGGAAATAGGAAGAAAAGGCTTTTCAGTGTATTCATGGAAGGATAAGATCCATTAAGATCCACAAAATCTGCTCAAGAAATACTGACCACTACCACTGCAGTATGAACAGGGCCATGGTTACAGAGAGAGAGCCGAAGGAGCACACGCACAAGGCAGGTATGTGGCCTTCTGCTTTAGGTGAGGAGCCTAGGACCTGCTCCATGGGGGCACATTCTTGTCTCTGCAGTGTCCCCCACATATGTCACATAGTTCCTCTTATAGTGTTGCTAAATTCAGGATTCATTAATCAGAAAGAGAAGACCAACCATTCTGACTCACTGATGTAAAGTGACAATGAAAAACAAATGAGATCCTAAGATGTATGAGGAAGATTTTGCTGGAGAAAGCAAGGTTTAATGTCTTTATATAAGATGCTTGTGTGACCCCATCAAGAATAATAAGGATCAGTTCTTAAACCAAATGTGTGAGAAAGAGGAATTAAAACTTGGAATGTGTGTTCAGAAGGGACTCTGAAATGGAGGCTCTGCCTATACCGCAGGAGAAAAAGGAGGGCCTTGTTCTGCCTACTATAACAACGGATCATGAAGAAGGGGAGAAGAGAGAAAGTAAGCTATGATGGGGACTCTCTACACAAAAATAAGAAGAACAGGGAAGGACTGGTTATCCACAGGCCCTGAAAACATTTAGTCTTGAAATTAGAAAGTTTTTTAGCAAAGTAGAGCAGCTGCAACAGGAGACTGAGAAGAACACAGCAGTGGGTAAGGAAAGTGAACGAAGCAGCAGTTTGAACCAGAGAGCTCCGTTTCCTGGGTGCTTGATATTTTGTAGTTTGTTTCTCATAATTTGTTTAAACTTCAAAAGGCTTGTTTTTGTCACAGTGTAATATGAAAATCATTTCCTGGTCAGCACTGCTTGCACAAAACTTGAGAAGTGTTAAATTATTTTGCAAAGAACCCAACTCCATAAACAAAGCCAAAATCTCAATTCTGAAATGCTAGTGCAGCCTAATATTTTTTTTTTCATTCAGATAACTTGCACCTAATTTTTCACAATAGCCTGACTCCACCTCACCTGATGCAACTAGTTTCATCTATTGCCTCAGAGAAGCATCATCAATAATGAAAAGCAGCTTGGGAACTATCAAAGCCTTGGAAATTAGGTGAACATGACCATGAGGCTTTTCAATCCTCTCAACAAACTGCAAGAATTTCAAGAGAGGAATCTTAGGGCAATCCACAGAACAAAGAGATTTTCTACCAAAACTAAAAAGTAGCTATATTGTTTAGCACAGGAAAACAAACTGGAGGGAAGTAAACAAGGAAATGGAGAAGAGCTATTTTAGAACTATTAAAGGAGATATTTTAGACCTATTGAAACTAAATGATAATATTGGCATAGGAAAGGCTATGTGTGGACCAGGTTTTAGATAAATAAGGCTAGAAATTCCATAAGGATTCTGATGGGAGCAGCCATCCTCTAGAGCAGCCTTCATCCCTAACAACCAAGGTGGGTTAAAAAAGTTTGCCACACTACTTCTAAATAGGAGTCTGATAAATCTGTGAACAAAATTATTTCATTTGGATATCTGCAAGAGGATAGGGGTCCCAAAAGTCACTTTTAGTCCCCAAATATAAAGTTTTGTAGGAAGTTCTCAATTGAAAAAATAAAGATCATTTCCAAGCTGAATAGAATGCTTTGAAGTGTGGCAGGTAGAAGACCTGGTAGTTTAAAAAATGAGGCTGATGATAAACTTGCAAGAATCTGTCTTTGCTATCTCCTCATAAAGGTGTGTGGGAATTAACTCAACATTGTAAAAAATATCTTAAATGCCTCTTCCAGCACCATTTGCTAGAGGAGAACAGGTATTGCAAATGCTGCGAATGAAATGCTCATATTAGCATTGAAAAAAACTGATATTCATGACACTGTATTTACAGAATTATTTTGCTTTAATAGAAGCTATTGATTGATCAGTGGTAATGTTGGATTACAATAATCTGTACATTTATTTTCTAGCTAAACAGTAACTTTGTTTATACTTGTTTAATTAAGTATGAATTTGAAAAGAATGAGGGAATGTGTAAGCCCTGCTTCATCAGTAGAGTCTACTGAAAGAGAGCTGTGACTGGGAAAACTTGAAGCAAGTTTGCCTCCTTGAAGCGTTTTGCCTCCTTTAGTGAACTCTTGGATGTTCCAACTCTATTACTTGGTGGTAGAGGAAAAAACAAATGCTAATTAATTATAGTGGTAACATTATATGAACTCAAACAAAACTCAGGAGCACAACTTATCCTAAGTTCCTACAGACATTTTTGGTCAGTCTTTTCCAACAGTGACAACTCCCATTAGACAAATATTCAAATAACACCCCTGTCCAGTTCAAATCTTGGCAATAGCAGACAACTGTATTTTGGTAGAACGAATAATTTATATGTGCTCTGCCTCAAACATACACATGATGTCTGCCCTTATTTAAGCAGCCTCATTCTGTCAGCTGGTTATGGTTAGGGAAGAGGTATCATTTCAGAATTTGTTCAGTATTCTCATTAAAATGAAACTAACTCTAACTATGTTAGAGTTTCTTAATCTTGAATAACCTTTTTTTTAAACAAGTTATCTGGTTATCTGGTTGAGACAAGCTCTATCTTCTTCCAAAAGACACAGGGAACGGAGTACAGCTCTCTGCTGTGTTTCATAATCCCTGAATACTCAACATGGATCCAAGGCCATCACAGTAACATTTACATAAAATTAGGTTTCTTTGACTTTCTCAAATGTCATAAATATCCTCATAGTGGGAAAGATCAATTCTGGAAAACTTCATCAAAACAGGAGAGTATTTTTATAAAAGCTTTAAAGTATTTTTAATATAACATTTTTATTAACATAGCATCTTATTCCACTTTAAATGCATACTATGAATTACTGTTTCCACAACAACACTGCATTTTTTTAAATGCTAGTCCCTCAGATATATACTTTCTCCATCACAGGGAGAAACCATAACATGAAGAGATTTTTTATTTTTACTAGATAGATACACTGTGGACAAGAGAAAATTTCAATTGCTGAGGCCTAGCCTTGATTAAGCAGATATGCAGAGTTCCTCTCTAACTCATAAGAGATCAAGAAAATAAAAAATGAATATAAAAGGTTAGCTAAGTCATTTAAGAATTAATGTGATCGAAATCCATACCTCTTACTATACCCAGACCTTTCAAGATCAAATGGCAAATATATTCCAACTATTGGCAAGCTAAGAATAGGTAATAAATCTCAGAGAAATGAGGAAGGTTAATGGAAGACCAAAATAGGGAAAGAATATTATCTCACCGATTCAATTAGGAACTTTGGTATCTAAGACTAAAAGTAGAAACCAGAGGTTCAAAGGTGGCTGAACATAGGATTGGGTTGTGTGTCATTGAAACAAGGAAATTTAGAGTAGAAGAGCCTTTTAGGAGAGATGAAGTCTCTGCACAGAGGTGGAAGAGGGACAAAAATATTTACTCCATTGACTAATGTTCACTAGCTGAGTTAGATGCTGTTGTTTTGTTGTATCAAAACTGGGTTTAACATTTATGATTTCCCACATGTGATCATCTGATCCAAGCTCCATTCTCAGTCCTCAGAAACACCCCCTGCCCTCCTCTCTTCAGAGGGGGTGCACTCACTAGTTTAAAGCTAGAGTTTTTTTCCAGACCTCTGTTCATTAAAATGCTGTGTGATATGAAGACTAACTATAGAGAACCAGACAGTTTGCTATAACTTTGGGATGCTATTCATATGGGATGCAGTTAACTGAGTAGCTTGCAACAACTATCAACTTACCTCCAATGTCTCAACCAGAATTAAGCATCAGAAATAAGATGTTTAAAATATTCTCTGGTTTTATAAACATAGTACTCTTTCTTCCTCCAGGGTTATTAAGTAATTCTCACATGCAGGCAGGAGAGGGAGCTGCTAAAGCCAGAGCGTGTCCTGTTGCGGCCGGCAGCTCTGTTCCTTGGGCTGAAGGGGCACCTCCAGACCAGTGCTGCTGCCAGTTAAACAGATTTTGGCTTTTGATAATAAACTGCAGCAAGAAAGTGATCCGTCTGGAGACTAGTAGGTATGTGGACTTTCCCTAAAAATGCACACAATTAAAAAAATACTGCATTTTCCTCCTATAGCTAAATAAATTTGTTTAGATTTAAAACAATAAAGGCTTAAAGGAATTAACTATGTAGCAATTACAATGCCATTAGATCTCAGCAGTATTCAGGTTATTTGTAGATGGGCTGATGAAGGTAGTCAGACAGTTGGCAGCCTTCCTCTGCATTTCTATGTCTTCAGGCAGGCCTTTGCCTCACTCTAAAAATTCCGTTTCACATTCACAGATTGGACTGTTAGTCCCTGTAAAAACACAGTGATCACTTTCCTACCCCGTACGCTTTGATGTTTCCAATAAAAGGTCAGGATTTCCAAATAAAGCCTTCATACATTACTTTAATCATCCTGTGTCTCTCCTCCTGTTTAATAACCTAATGACTTATTTTTTTTATTTGCAAATCAAATCTCCCAATGGAGAGTCACAGTGAAGTTAAACCCACTTGCACAGTAGACCTCATAGACCTTTCAGACTGTATTGTCCAAGCCATATCTTGCCTTTAGCCAACCACTGAATGTAGTCTGTAGCTCTCATTGCACTGTCTGATTTCACAGATCTTCTTGGAGCCAGAAGGACATAATTCCCCCTTAAATAGCATGAAATTGGTGAGAACTGGGTTACATATTTTGGGCAGCATTGCCTATTTCATCATCAGAGCTTTGTCAATGGGGATTTATTTTAAAGGGATATGACTGCTTCAAAATTCTTCATTCAGCTCCTAGCAGGAAAGAGAACAGATATTGACAGACTCGAGAAACTGAGTTAATTTGGTACACTTTTTTTTTAGGACAAGATGACTTCTCTTCTGAAGAGTAAAGTCTCCCTCTCTGATTGTGCAATCATCACCCTATCTATGGAGTCTGGGATAAAAGCGGGCCGAGCACAGTCCAGCCTTTACTCTCTGCTGTGGTCAGTGCATGCAGAGTCACCAGGTCCGAGCTGCGCTATGTAGGCAGACAGTTGAGGTTGCATCTGACCCATAACTAAAGTGGAATCTAGATCCCACGTTAAATACCTCCTCACCCAGGGTATGCAGAAAGGCAGAGAAATCTGCAAGATCTAAACCAGCCACCTGGAAATTATACCCTTGATATGCCCTCTCCTGAGCATAATTGCTTACAACTTCTTTAAAAATCACTCTGGAATTTCACAGAATCACAGCATGGCTGAGGTTGGAAGGAACCTCTAGAGACCATCTAGTCCAACCCCCTGCTCCAGCAGGGACACCCAGAGCTCGGGGCACAGGGCAGCATCCAGGCAGGTCTGGAAGATCTCCAGAGAAGGAGCCTCCACAGCCTCTCTGGGCAGCCTGTGCCAGGGCTCTGTCACCCTCACAGGGAAGAAGTTCTTCCTCACATGGAGGTGGAACTGCCTGTGTTTCAACTTACACCCGTTACCCCTCGTCCTGTCACCACCGAGAAGAGTTTGGACCCATCCTCCCTAATTTGTTTTTAGATTATGTGAAGGCCCTTGAAGGCCCTGCACAACATGCAGATACTTGTGTGACAAAGGTATTGTGATTCACCTCTCCCGTGAAAGCACCCGGTCACCATGCTCTCTCCATGTGACAACTAGGGAATCTTCTCTATCACTGTTAAACGGGAGGAAAAAATACTCCCACTGTGGGATCCCTTGCTGTTATGCAGAAACAGAAGAAATGGTAGAGCAAGGATGGAGGTGATGAGAAGATCTCAGAAATGTGCAGATTGTTTCCAGAAGGTGTGTGTGTTGCAGGAAAAAAATACAGAATAACCAAAGAAATTTTTAATCTTCTGAAATACTCACATTCCTGAAGAAATTTCATTTTAGAAAATAAGGATTAGGAAAGTTAGTGATTTTTTTTTTTCTTTTTTCCCATTTGCTTCAGAATTGTCTAATTTTGATGAAGAGTTTTGTGGATTATTTTCAAGGGCAGTAGCTCTAATTGCACATAAAAGCTCAATATCTATTCATTTTTGGCAGAACAGAAGGTCTGTAAGTAGTTAGCAAGTGGAAATATCTGAATTTGTAACTACTTACTTGAAATTAGAGAAATTAGTGTTTGCCTGCACACAATTCCACTCCATTGCTGCAAATCTTCTCAGTCAGTGCATTACCACATATTAATATACACTATAAAACAAAACCATTTATGCCCCAAATTCTTGTGCCATTGGGAAACATACTTTTACAGTTGCCAAATTTGTGCACCCAAGTCATGTAAAACATTTTCTGGAGGGAAAAAAAAAAAAAAAAAAAAAAGTTAAGTCCAGTGGCTTATGCAACATGACACATGAGAGTATTGCATGAAAATGCAAGGTGTGCTTTGCAGAGGTGATTGCAATGTAAGCACTAGCTTTTAAAACTAGTTCACTAGAGTATTTAAAAGAACCATTAACTTAACTTCTCATCCCCAAGTAGGACTTTCATGAAAACTCATTTTAGAATATAAAGCAAATGTATCCCCAGCCATTTCAACCAGATTTAATCCCTTGTTAATTTAATACATTAAGTTGCTGTGCATATGATTTTATGTAAAGTTTAATAGACCTAATAAGGTTGAACTGGTGTGTTAAATAATCTGTCTTTAAAATCAGTGTGCAAAGAGACAGACTAAGCAATCGCTGTGTTCTGATTGCTCTGACCTTATATATCATCCTGATATTAATCTCCAGTTTATTTTGTAATGCATTTGTAATATAGCTTTTTTGGGAGGGTGGGGGGGAGGGGAATAGGCTTTAAAAAAAAGAAGTGTTCCAACTAAATAAAGGATTAAACTACTTTAGAGAGAAAAATGAAATGAATTTGTAGAAGATATTTTAAAAACTCTTAAATTTTAACACACTAGGGACACAAAAATTTCAAATCCTATTTGAAGCAAACTATATTACTGAACTGTGTTCATCTGAGACCTTTCCCAACATTTAAAGGTTACTTTTTAGTCTACTTAAATATATGAGCAATAAAGTCATTTAGTAATTTCAGCCATCATGGCTCAGCAAAAATCTTTTATCTTTTTGGCTTTAAGAGAAATAACAGATGTTTCACCTCAGGGTTATCTTTGTTAGGGAGCTCTTGTGAAATAGATTGCACATTTCAGTCCCTGTATATAATGCTTACTTATAGACTAAAAGTGCCACTGAACAAATAAATCACTGCTTTTTGGACAGGCATCATAAATAATTAAATAATTTAACATATTTTTACATAATATTTTTAGTGTCTGGGTTATTCTCTCCACTATTAAAACCCTTTTTAAAAAATCAAGCCATGAACCTGTTTACAGGATTTCTTCAAATGTCTTTCAGACAGCTCTAACATGAGACTTGCTATGCAGAAGCATAAATTATGTGGTATTTTCACCCCGTTCATGTTACTAGGATACCTCAGAGGATAGAAAATCTTTTCTTCCTGAAAATATCACCTTTCTTTTAACTACTAGAATATGAAAAAAAAATATTTCAATGCTTTAAAATTTTAATTTAAACTGTTAGCTGAATTAGAAGAGCTATGTTGCCTACTTTGAGCCTGTATCTCCATTGTACTTAGTTAAAGTCTATACAGAATATGCCCTCATTATTTCAGGGCTCAGATCTGCTGGCCATTCTGAATCCCTTTCATCAGGGATACGTTATTTAGCATCTTAAAGAAAAAGGATAACAAAATAGCTTGCAAACAAATAAAAACCATTACTGTCCTGTTGCATATCTATCAAGCATCTTCAATTATTATCCATTTTAAATGAAGATCCTCTTCATGTGGACGTTACAATCATTTCTAACCTCAGATTCTTCTCAAATTTTTTCCACTATTGCATGAGCAGAGGGATAGCACGCGCTGTAGCTTTCATGATGACACTTAGTGTTTGAACATCACTGCACTGGGCACGCCAGGGAGATATTGCTCCTCCACAGTTAATTTGGCTGTCGTGGCACCAGGAGGGCCTGGGAAGTTCATTTGTAATATTATACACTGAAAAGAACCATTTTAAAATGAACAAATAGAGAGTACGTCAGAAAATTGCTGGTCCCCAAAATTCACACTATCAAAATAGCACTGGGGGACTGATTTGCGATAATCTGGTGATTCAGCCTGCAAAGGGCTGAAGGAAGAATTTTGCCCCCTGTTGACAATGATAACCAAGAATGGGGTTTTTTATTACTGCTGGTGCACCTGCTGAAATTACTGCTCAAGTACTTTATACTATTGCTATTTTTCCTTCTACTGTAATTAAAGTAACATCAGAGGAATCCTGCCTTCTGTTATGTCTCAATTAAACCAAAGTCAGCCTCTCCCTGTAATCCTATCCAAGTGATTTGCCAAAAGAAAGGCAGCATATTAACTTTAATACTGTTTGAAAGCTTTTAGCACCCTCACTGTTTAATGGCGCCTTTATCTCAGAGCACTGCACTTCTAAAGACGAGGCAGGCCCAGATGTTTCTAGTTTTTCCGAGACTGTGTCACATTACTAATCTAACTGAGACAAGGCTGCTGAACAATGCCAAGGTACCTGATGTGTAAAGATATGTCAACCCAACTGTTTATCGAGCATTGTTGCGACAAATTTCCCATTTGTTTCAATAGGTGTTTTGACTGAAAAAGCTAAGCACTGAAACAAACTTCATGGTCTTATGAAGTCCTTTTCCCTTCACAGAGGGGAAGGGCTGTCCTTTATCTTGGCAGACAGCCCTTAGATAGGCCCAGTGGCACAACCAAGCCCTGCTCTTGGTAAAGATTATTCCTATTCCACAGAGCTGTACTATTCAACAGGGTTGCAATAGCATATCCAGTTACATGCATCATGATACAGGCAGGAACAGAGGCTTTTCTTTTTTCTTCCTCCCCACCCACTTGACTGCCAATAATTCCTTTAAAAGACCTGAAGTGATGATCAGTAAATAGACTCACACACATGAGTCAGTTTGACAGAATCTCCAGTAATTCCTACTTCTCAGGATGATTCAGGCTGCACCCTGAATCCCATATCAAGATAAAATCCCAGTGTATGCCTACACCCTCCGCTTCCAGTTACGGATTACTTAAGCACACAGAGCTTTTTGGCTTCAACAAATCAATCCAGGTCTGAAACTTTGGCTTAGGCTTTTAGACATTGCTGTCTGGGCACATCTAAAGTAAATCACATCTATGGGTTGAATCTCTGCAGGTCTCTGTAGGTCTCTGCATTATTAATAGCTGATTCAATTCAGTTAGATAAAAAAACACACTTTATAAAGTAAGATTAGACTCTTACACCCTTTGCATTTATGCTACTTTTATCCTTTACCACAAATTGTTCTCCATACACAGTTGGCCACACTGCTATAATTCCTATATCTCTGTATTCCCAAAGCAAATAGTTGCTAGACAAAGCTAATCCTTGCTCAGTCACACTGTGGATTTTATTCCCATCCATCTTTTTGTCTTTCCTTAAAAATATTTTTTAAGTTCATCTGAAATTTGATTTATTGCATTTCCCTGGTCCTGCCCTTCCACCTCCTCCAACTATAAATGTTACTACTAATAATTTTCCACAGAGTATTAGTACATATTTCAGAGTATCCTGGCCAGCAAGATATGTGATATTGGCTGAGATAAGCTCAGCCAATTTGATTTGAGAAAGCTGTCAACATGAGTACTCTACTCTCTATCATGTTCTTAACATTTAACAGTAAGATTTGTTCTAAGATGGGATTTGAAAAGGAAAAGAATATCTCTGCACAAAAATTCTTCTGAAAGGCAAAGTTTGCACAGTGGAAAATTTATTCCTCTGTGCCTTTCTCTAAGAGCAAGGATAATTAAAGCATTTGCTTCAGCTACTCCTTTCTCTCTTCACCAATTACATTACTTCTCAACTGAAAAGTACACAGCAATATTTTGCAATAATGATTTAATGGGATTTTGCTGTGCTCTTTTTGACTGTTTTCTTCATTAATCATAACCATACACTCTATACAAATAATCAAATGCTTGCACAAAGGATTTAAGTTAATGTTTACAAATTTCTTAAGAAATAGTGAGTAGTTACGACTTTTATCTATGGCACTTTTTTTCCCTTAAAAATGCTACAAACGATTGTAGAAAAATGAGGTAACAAAAGTTCTAACTCTCAGTAAATATGGGACTTCAAAGAAAGAACAGCACTGATAGAGCAAGAGGAGAACATTAGCAGCCATATTTTGTCTGGGAAAGGAGTGAATGTAGTGATGAGAATGTCAGGAGGGAAAAGCAGTAAAGCAGCTTCAGTTCTCGTAATGTAAAACACTTTCAGTCTGAAAGTTTTAAATCTCTGAACCATAAAAGAGAAAAAAACGAAACTTTTAGATGTTCTGTGGAGAGGGGAAAAAAGGCAAGAAAAAAAAAAGCAACCCTTTAAAAGGTTAAGACAGCTTAGACCTGCAGCAGCAGCAAAAAATATTCATGGTCATCTTACATATTTTACAATCATGCATCCCAAGATATATAACAACACTCTGAAAACCTTTGATCCTTTCAGTTTTATTAAATTACAGCAAGTTATTTTTCCATTGATCAATTAAACAAGCAAGGCTGGAACTTGATTGTGTATCCCTGACATGGCCTGCCATAAATCAAGTCCACAGTTGAATAAATGTTTAATTATGTGTGCACAAACTGTTGTCTAAAAAGCAACATATCTACTAAGGCATATTTTTTGCTTTTGATATGAACAATCTGTTTCACATTAACCTTTCACAAACCACAGTGAACAACATATTGGGAATGATGAATAAGATTTTGTTATTATGAAAGTGTTATTTAGAGCTATTAGGATAGATTCATGAAGATCCTTTTGTCCCACTTGCTCATGCATTTCTGCAAATTTAGGAAGGAGTCTATCTACCTTGCAGGACTGGGATTCATTCATAAACAGTGAGCATTGCTGGCTTTGTTTATTCTATGCTTAATTTACTGTGCTCAGCAAATGCATTTACGAATGGAGTCCAAGGCTGAGAAATGCTGTATATCAAGATACTGGCAAGATACTCAAAAGCCAGGCAGAAGAAAAAGCTTTTAGTAGTAAATATGTCTTTTTATCTATTGCCACAAGGTATGCCTTAGGATAGAATGCCTTACAGCATATCCAGAAACAAAAAGATCTGTTTTCCAAAAAAGATTACATGCCCCATGGACACCGTGATGTCAGCATTAGTTAGTATTAGTTCAACTATGGTCAGACCACCATGGACTAGCATAAGCCACCTGAGGGTTTTCCTTGGTTTTAGGGATTTTTAGCCTAATAAGTAGTAATGTGTAATCTGTCTGCATCTTCCTGTAACACCAACAGCTAAGTCTATCAACTTCTCAAGGCTAACAGGCTGTTGACTAAAACTCCTAGTCATTTCTGCCCCAAGAGGGAAATGTTCAGAGGCTGAATTCTTATTTCATGAGGCTAAAGTTATTAGGGATGCAACCTGAAGCTTTATGGTCATAAATCTTTTATTTTCTTTCCTGCTAATACTATAAGAAATACGCTGTTCAGTGCTGTTACCCTGTCTTTGCTCTTTAGCTTTTTCAATAAATTGTTCTTCTCTTGAGAAGAAGTCTACGTTAGTGGAGCCGGTTAATGCCTTTAAAGGTGACATGATCACTCTCATCAGTTAATAGATTGAAGTCATAAATGTCAGAGAAAAGGAAATTTCTAATCCCAAAACTTATAAATCAGAGGACAAAAAGAGCCTGGTGAAGTACTACATGCAACAGCTTTCCATACAGTTGCTCCCTATATTTCTCCTTATTTCTTAAATCTCCTTTTATTTCTTATAGTTAGTCACATTGCTGGTATCCTACAAATAATTTATGACTCTTGTATAAAGCCATTTATTCCAACACAATTAAACTATGATTAGCCCTAACAGTCTTTCACCAAGTTACTTATAATGCAGTTAATTATATTATAATAGCACCCGCAGCTTGGCCTAGGGCTTACTTTATGTTTATGCACAGATATGGATTAGGGAAAGGCTTGAAAATGATCACAACTTTGCAGTGGCTTATGCATAAGACACTTCAAAAGAAAAGTCATCACAAGTTTTATTATGATCCCAAATTACCTTCTATTCTAAAAGTATGCATTCTTATGGTCAGCTAATCACACCATCAAGATAGCTGTGTACCATCTTCTTTATACCACCCCTCCTTCCCAAATTCCTCCTCTTAAAAATGAGGAGTCTTGAGCAGCATCGCTGACCCCAGATTTATTAACATGTACAGAGAAGCCTGTTAGAGAGACCCTTAATAAATTTGCATATAGCCATGATGGAGAGCAAAATAAAATCAAATCTAGGATAACGATTTTAATTCATGATGCTTAAATCTTTGTATTACATCTTTCACCTCTATTTATATATGTGAATGTTAGGAATGTTTAGAAATTCCTCTTGAAAAAGGTAATTTATTCAGAGATCCCAAGCTTGTCAGTAAACTTATATCTTTAGATTTCATTGAAGAAGCCCTATGAATTTTGCTAGCTTTTGATTCAGCTCTGCCCAACACAAAACAGCCATGCTCAAATATTGTGATCTGAGAGCAAAGAATGGAGCAATTTTAAAGCTTACCTGGAAAAATGATAGATGAATTTGAAAGAAGAATTTCAAGTCTTGTGTCAGTCACTGGAGGTGTGGGGAGAAAGCAAAGCATAAATTTCTGAAAGTACCAGAGACAATGAGGTTTTTCCATCTTACAGTTAGCACCTACAATTAGCACCATCTTGACCCATATATCTTAGCATGTGGTACATGAGACACCACACCGGTTCTCTCCCAGGCCAGTGCTTCTTGGCCTTAGGAGCTGCTACCATCCATCTACATTGTACTCCGCACTGATGGAAGTCAGCTGGTGTCTGCCCCTTCCACGATATGGATACTCTGGCATGCGAAAAGAGAAGGAATTCACGTGAAAGCATTGTGCAGCAGATGGAGTTTTGGGAAAACTATCGAAATTATCTGTTTATTTCTGCTTTAGGATGTCAAATCTTGAGCATGGGCTGCATAGTTATATAACACGGTTTATTCAAAAATGGAGGTTGTTCTCCCTGGTGCACAGAGCACCCATAATTTCAACTAGCTTTGGCAGCTCCACATGCACAGCATTTTGGCAGATCTGCCACATAACAAGTTGATACCTGAGTACAGAATATTTTAAAGAGCCTATATACAAGAGTCTTATTTAAAGAAACCCAGCATAAGCGTTCTCTAGGATATTTGTCCAAGGACATATCAGAGGCCAGAGCACTTTATAATCTACTACAACTTCTAAGATATGAGCTAAAATAAGTCAAAGGTAGGATCTAAACTTGAAAGCAATAAGTCTTTAATATTACTTTGGTACTTGGCAAGTATAATATGCTAACATTTTTTCAGCAAAGTGGAAGAGAACTACATAATTTTTCTAATATCAAAATATGTGTTGTACATTCTTTCATTTAGAGCAAATGGGTTTTTTTTCTATCTACCATCTTCATAATCGGTTCTGATTCAGCAAGGTACTCAAATTTATGCCTACAAATAAGTACATGAAGTCAGGAGAACTACTTATGTCCCTTAGCTAAGGAACATGCTTAAGCATTATGATGAATTCAGCCTTAATTAGTTTCTAATACTGCTAAGCACTTTTTAAGATGAGGAAGATAATAAGTGCGCTTTGGAAAATACAGTCTGGAAAGATTCAATCTCAGCAGGAACAAAGGTCCCCTTGACTTAGCTTGAATATGCTAAGTAATTAACCAGCTTCTTGATGACTTGTCTTTATTTTAAATCAAGGAGGGACAAGACTCCTGCAGAAATATAAAGGTACCCTGACTCTACTAAGGCTACATCATAAAGCAAACAAGGTTAAGACGTTAAGAAAGGAATATAGCTGCATCAGCAGTAAACCTGGTCCGAGTGCCATGGTGGGGTTTGAGGCTGCAGAGGTGCCATGACTGCTTCCATGGGTCCCAGCTGGTGTCAATAAAGATAAATGCATCAGGATGAAGCATAGAGCAGAATGCAATCACCAGGCTGATTTTAAGATTAAGCTGAACCAAGCAACTGAAGAGTTGCCTCCATCGCCTGTTCCTATGAAGGGCCAAAGAATGGGCAGGAGGTGTTATCCGTTACTGCTGGTTACCCGGGGTGCAGCCGGATTAACATGGAGAGAGGTTTCTGGCCAGGCCGATGTTGCTGTAGGTCCTATTTCTAGCACAGCAGAAGTGAAAGAGTGAGATCTGTTCTCGGAGTGACAGCCTTTAACAACTCTGCAAAGTCATTTACTCATCTGTGAGCAGGCCTTGGGAGCAAAGTGCCACATGAATGTACCCAGAGCTCTAGATGGGAGATGATAATGGACAGAAGAGGGACTCAGTACTCCCAATCCACGAGAGTGAGGCAAGGAACAAGGGGATGTGAGGAGAGGCCTAAAAACTGCGGGGGAAAGGGAAATGGGGCACTTATACTTGCTAGTCTTGAAACAATTAAAAACAATGCATAAAATCCTACTAGAACTGTTCATGAAATGCTTTGCATTCAAAGAACAGGCCTTGTTCACACCAAAGCAGGGGCTGAGTGCACAGCAGTAAAAGAAATTGTATTCCAAGCTTCTCTAAAGGTGAAAGCACACTTAAGAGACACATCTTTAAAGATCACTGCTGCCTGATGCACCTTTCATGCAATTAAGATCATCCAGACTGTGTTTGCTATTCATCTTCTCAAGTTAACTTGAAGATGGCATTATGGAAAAAAAAAAATCCCTCCTGATGGAGAATTCACTTAGGGCATCACATTAGGTGTCTCTACCTATTTGCTCTTACAGATTAAACTGAAGGAGTCGGTTAAAATCTGTTTGCTTAATGGAAGGAATCATTGTATTTGTTTAGCAGAAAGGTGATGGAAATAGAGGAGTTTCTGATAACTTTAATTAATTATACTTAGTCAGCATTGCAAATGAACTAGAAAAGCTAATAAGAAATTCAGAAAAATGGAACCCCCTACCTATGTGAGGCTCCAGAAAAGAGGACTTCCATGTCTGCAAAATTTTCGAAAAGGGAGATATGACACTAGTTCAGTAAATGGAAGGAGAAAAACAATAGATAAGGTTGATATGAATTTTAAGCACAGTACTTGAACTTTCTTTAACTGATGCTATTCTATTAAGAAGCTAATTGAAATGTTTTTCAAAGTATGCTTTTTTTTCTTCAATAGCTGCAGAAATGCAGAAGTTAGACTTATGAAAACCATCAGACTTCTGCAAGTCGCAAAGTGTATGATGCTTCCTCATTCTCTGCTACTTTATTTCTCTGCTATTAGACTAGATTTCTCAAGCACTTCTCTTAAGGAATACAGTGTTCATAATACCAACCTAGGAGGAAAAAAAAAAGACAAGGAAAAATATAAGCAAAAGGAAAAAAAGATAGCATTGCATATACTTTAAATACAGAAGAAAACAGCTCTAGTGAATTTGCTTTCCAACTTCCAAAGTCATTTAGCTTGTGTTTCAGAGGAATGGCAAATGGTAAAAATAATTAATAGGAATAGATGTCACTGGGGCTACTTAGGTAAGAGAAACTAATGCGAATAACTACTTGAGGGGATATAACATTTAATAACAGATACTTATAGGGAATTTTATATGTTCCAGGATCTGTACTTTCAGTAATTAATCCTTTGGACACTCCATGGAGATGCCTTGGTAAGAAATTGCCTCCTGCTCAATGTAAAGAAGGAGCTAAAAATACCTAAACATGGTAAAATGATCAAGGCTAAATGTTAATTTGATATTAGTAGCAGGGCTGGAACACAGAGGAGATGGATTTCTGTTCTACACTCATGTTGTCAAAAGTGGAAGTACCAGAAATACATGGGAGATAAGCACACAGATTGATTTTGTATATGTGTCTGGGAGTGCTGTTGTCTAACAGAGCATATTTGATACAGTGAAGTGCTATAGAAAGATATCCTTAAAAACTTATTCGTGTGCTTACCAACTCGAAATATATTTTCCTTCACTATTTTCAATGCTTTCTACAAGCCAAAAAAAAAAGGTTGCCAGGAGGTGAAAGTGTCTCATATTGCATTTCTGAGTAGCAAAAGTTCATTTGAGAAGTAGAAAATGAAAAGCAAAATGGAGTGAAAGTATCAAAGCAAGGAACAGAATCAGAGAGAAAAGAAACTTGGTTTGTAATTTAAAATTCCTATATTCTGTATATTCAAAACACTTTCCTTTTTTTCCTCCCCAACAGACTCATACAAGTGTTCATCTTCTGTACCAAGGTTATTGTTTTAAAAACAATAATTTTATATGCTCCTATTTAAGGGTAGTTTACTCTACATGGCAATTATATATTATTATTTTTATTGCAAGCATTTGGTAGGAGTAATGGACCAATGTGCTATTATACAGACAACAAAAAAAAACAGTCCTCCCTCAGAGAACTTGCATGTTCTTTTTAATGGGATATATAAAATGTTATTGATGAGAACGATTCCAAATTGCTGTGATTTTCGTGATAGAATTGTGGGGCATTTACAACCTTCAAAGACAGATTTTTTATAATTCTTACATATATTCCTACATCTGAAAAAAAAAAGAAATTAATGCAGTCTTAGTTAAAAATATGGAAATAGTCATTAATGATAACCAGAAAAGTTTTCTTAATTATGAGATTTCAAGGAAAAGTAAAAATCAGATTCTCTCTTTTTGATTGTGCTACCATGGCAGAACTCTGAACTTCAACTTACTTGCGTAAGAAGCTCACAGTTGTCCTTCTGCTGTTCCTTCACAGGAATGGGTAGACACTGCTTTTTTTATATTCTGCTGTTCCATCTGACAGCCCATTCAGGCAAGAAGGGCAGAGCAAAGACCTACAGAGAAAGCAAAAACTGCCTCATGAAGATGCCAAAAAAATTCACTTATCAGAGTTCTCTCCTCTCAAAAAAAAAAAAAAAAAAAAGGAAAAATAAAATTATGGTTCCTGTGACATTATAACATACTTAATTTGAATCTATATTATGGATTCTCAATGAAGATACTATTTAGCTTTGGAAGACCTACTCTAGAAGCTGCTTGGGAAAGTAAAATTGTGAATGCCTTTTTTTTTTTTTTTTTAATTTACTATTTTGTCATAGATGGCCTCCAAGGCAAAAATTAGCAGTAAGCTAGAAGTCAAAGTGTCCAGCATGCACGAGCAACAAACCCTTCTCATAATCTAGGGAGATGAAATTTTGTTATAGCCTTAAAACACAAATTGCAGAAGGAGGCAGGAGCCAGAACAACTGGTTAAGGAACATAATGAGAAATATTTGCATGGAGACATTAGGTTCTTATTGTTTAGAAGTAAATGTTTAGGGAAAGGAAAACAACCAATCCCAGGTGCCAAGAGATGAGAAACTGTCCTGCCTCCTACGCTCAGGTACATTTTGTCCAGACAGCCTGGGTCAGCACTTTGGGGAGATAGGACCAGGTATAGCGTACAGACATACTGCCACCCAAGAGCATACTCAGAAACAGAGCAGTGATCATCCTCCAACTTTACTGTTAACTACCTGCATGCTCCTGTTTTGGACCAGTCCTACTAGCTTTCTCAGATAAAACCTTGGCAAGGCATGGGGAACAGTTCAGCCTAGTGCTCACCCTCAAAGGACAGCATGTCCTACCCTACATGATACCCTGGGTACCATGGTACTATCCTGGGTCCAGCTACCCAGGTCTTAAGTCTCCAGTATTGTTTCAGGGGGTTTTGTACATGCAATCCTCAACCTGCATGTGCTCAAGTTACATCCCAATGCATGAAACCCATGTTTTCAGCTTTGTGCTATAAACACATTGTTCAGGTGGGCTGCAGCACAGCCAGTAAATGATTTTATACACTTTGTACTGTACAGAAGATACAACCAATTAATAACTTACCTCAGATCCACAGCACATGGGAGATGGACACGTACATGCCATGGAAGTAGAGCAAATACCTTATCAAGCCAGAAGGAAAACTCTGGGAAAGGGAGCAAGATGGGTCCTCCAGTATTCTGGCTCAGTGTTGCTTCTTCCATTGCGCTTGCTTTTAGCTCTATCTCCTGTTTTCTTCCTGGCTCTTAATTTCTCATCTTCCCTCACATCTTTTACTACCATGAAATACTCTTCCCCCGCCCCTAGTGAATAATGTTCTTCAGCTAAGTCTTATCTCATTCCAACTGAAGAAACAGCTCTGTAAACTCTATGTTGCTGTAAACTCAGTTGCCTCTGTGTTAACCTCTATGCCTCTATGACTCACAAGAAAGTAAGCAACTTTAGTGCCATATTTAAGTTGACCAAAGGAGGTCTACCAAGAGCAAGAGAAAAGTAGAAATGCTTAAGTTATAGCAAAGAAAGAAAATGGTCTTTTAGGAAGAGCTACTCTAAAAAGAAAAAGCGCTCATAGGTCAAACAGGGCTACAATAGCCAAAGATACATAAGGCATTTAGGGAAGGGCATTTAACAACATCCAATATAAAGAAAGGAATAAAGAAGATGTATATGCAGGGAAAACCTTGGAGCAGGTGGTACAAACATGAACTGAATTAATTGCCGCATCTCTAAACTGGGTAACTTGGAGAACTTAGAGTGCCAAGAATGATGCAGAACTTTATTTTTGTTCAGCAGGAGCAGGCTTGGGGAAGCCTTCTAGTCCTCCTTCATAACATGTAGACTCAGGGCTTCACATTCATCACTATGTGTTTCTACATCACTTCAAGAACATTTAATTCCTTATCCTGCAGGCACTAGATATCTGTGTTATTCCTGATCTGTGAGCAATAAATCTCTACTCAAAATTTGAGCCTGGGTCACGACATGTGACAACTTCTTTATTTTCATCCCTGTAAGCAGCCTGGCAATTACACAGAATGTACTTTACCATGGAAACACAAGGAAACTGCAGCATTAAAAAAAAGACTACAGAATTATTTAACATTTTATTCCCCAAAGACTTTGATATTCTGAGTTTAAACTTTAAATGAAAAAAACATAACAAATAATACCAATTTCATAAGTAGTATTTCCTATACCTTTTAAAAGTAACTACTTCTCATCAAAGTATTTTCATCCTGATGGCATTATTGACTATAGAGATTAATGAGCAAAACCCTCTTCCATACCCTGTCCAGAATATTTCTTTTTTTTTGCAAGAAATACCATTTGATTATTAGTCAAATCAAATGCAGTAATTATTTCAGCACAATTATTGCACAAGTCCCCTCACACACTTCCCACACAGATGACTGCAGATAGCTCTGACAGCTGCTGAGTCCTGGGAAAGCTCTGGAACAGCACAAAAGGATAGCTGAGAATTTACAGAATCATGAAATGGTTGCGGTTGGAAGGGACCTCTAGAGATCATCTAGTCCAACCCCCTGCTCCAGCAGGGACACCCAGAGCCCGTGGCCCAGGGTGGCATCCAGGTGGGTTTGGAAGATCTCCAGAGAAGGAGACTCCACAGCCTCTCTGGGCAGCCTGTGCCAGGGCTCTGTCACCCTCACAGGAAAGAAGCTCTTCCTCACGTGGAGATGGATGTGTTTCAATTTGTACCCATTACACCTTTTTCTGTTGCTGGTCACCACTTGGAAGAGCCTGGCCCCATCCTCTTTACATCCTCCCCTCAGCTATTTGCACATATTGATAAGATCCCCTCTCAGTCTTCTCTTCTCAAGACTAAACAGGCCCAGCTCACTTAGTCTTTCCTCATATGACAAATGCTCCAGTCACTTAATCATCTTCGTGGCTCTCCGCTGGACCCTCTCTAGACGCTCCACGTCCCTCTTGTCCTGGGGAGCCCAGAACTGCCCCCAATACTCCAGGTGCGGCCTCACCAGAGCTGAGCAGAGGGGCAGGATCCCCTCCCTCGACCTGCTGGCAACGCTCCTCCTCATGCAGCCAGGATCCCAGTGGCCTTCTTGGCCACGAGGGCACACTGCTGCCTCATGGTTAACCTGTTGTCAACCGGGACTCCCAAATCCCTCTCCACAGAGCTGCTTTCCAGCAGGTCAACCCCTAGTCTGTGCTGGTGCCTGGGGTTATTCCTGCCCAGGTGCAGGACCCTGCATTTGCCATTGTGGAACCTCATGAGGTTCTGGTCTCTGCCCAGCTCTCCATCCTGTCCAGGTCCCTCTGAATGGCAGCACAGCCCTCTGGACTGTTGGCCGTTCCACCCAGATTTGTATCATCTGCAAACTTGCTGAAGGTGCACTCTGTCCCCTCATCCAGCTCATTGATGAATACGTTAAACAGTACTGGACTCAGTACTGACCCGTCAGGGACACAGGCCTCCAACTAGACCCAGCACCATTTATCACATAATTTACTTTTCTCCAGCATAAAAGACCAGAAGAACAGGACAATCTGAAGCATATCAGGGGACAAGAACACCACAACCACTCTGTCTCTAAGGGCTAAGCTTGCTTTTAAACCATTCAGTCATATACATAGTGATCATAAAACTAAGGAATGACAGAGGCTGTCTTCCATATCTATCAGCTACTTCAGATGACTTTGTAGATCTGTTTTTTTCCCATAATTATTCAGTATAAGCCATTGCCAGCACATCATTACAACAAACAGTAGTCTCATAATGAAATGCATATGTAGCATTAATAAATTTCAAATCAAGCTTTTTTTAAAATATCACTATATCCCATAAGCTTGACTACTGAAATCTCTGTCTCTTGTGCTTCTGTTTGTAAATCCAATTCATCTCATAAAACATAGTCAATTAACGTAAAGGCAAGAATTATTTACCAATTAACAATTTTCATTACATTATCCTTTGAAAAAAAAGAGTTAAAAGCATTTGTGAAATACAGTTTCATGCCTTCTCAAAAACAGGGGTGGACAATGTTTTAAATCTCAGTGCCCTTGAAAAAAAGAGAATCACATGATATAGATACAAAAAAAATCTTAGACAATTACATGTATGCATAAGTAACATACTATTGTGAGAGAAATACTCTGGTTTTAAATTTGTTCTGAACCATTTGAACACTGCAAATTTGAATACTTCTTCACTCTTTAAAGTCTGACTTTGAAAAACATCCAATCCATTCATTGGCACTTATGACCACAAAAGAGGACCCAATGACTTCTAAAATCAGAATTTGAAAAACAAATATCTTGTTGTCCAGTGTCTCTAACCCCCACTCCATCCTAATTAAATTCCACAATTAAAAGCATATTTTGGTTCCTTATCAGGAAGTGTACTTGTGTTACCTATATCGTCTTTCCGGACTAAATGGTAAAGTCAAGTCTCAAATGTAAGTCTATGTCAGCATCACAAACCAATACAATTCAGAGACATGGCTAGAAACAGAAGTTTTAAAAATCATAGAATCACAGAATCACAGAATGCCTAAGGTTGGACGGGACCTCTAGAGGTCATCTAGTCCAACTCCCCCTGCACAAAATGCACAAAACTTTTGCAGGAATGAAGCATACAGAGGTTAATCACTATGGCCAACTAGAATCACTGATGCCTTATTAGATACAATAAATATGCAGTATAAAAATTCAAAAGAGTGAAATTGTCCTAAATAAAATCCTAGAGTTTGCAGCCAACAATATAACGAGAAATAAGAGTTCATCAAGAACTCAAAATCTGCAAGGAAATGCTAATTCTTACTCCAAACAGTCTTGATGAAGAACCAAAAAGCCATGCACAGAAAAAGCAGAAGCAGCAGGGCAAGAGAGACAGCTCAAGGAGACACTTGATGTTGTCAGGGAGTTTACTGACCTATCATCTAAAGCAACTAACAAAGAGCTGTGAAAAGAAAATGGTAAACAAGAAGCTGCAGCTCAATCATTGGGAAGCGACAGCCATCTAATAGGAAAAGACATCTAGCCATCAGGGAGCCCACTGCGTGGAAAAGAATTACTGCAAAGCAAAGATGGCCACCTGACACCAGTGAAGTAAGAAAATAGTAGCCAATTGCACTAGTGAAATTATTAGAATTGGTAAGAGGAGGGGGTGGAAAACAATAGTAAGAGACAAATCCTGGAGGGAAAGCTTCAGAAAGATTTTGGTTGCACTGCCATCATTGTTTGAAACAAATTCAATACACATGGTCATAATGCAGCTTCACAATAAGACGGCCTGATTTCCAGAGGTACTTTGGGAAATCTTTGCTCCTATTTAAGGAAATAAGGAGCCATCACAGAAGCTGCATTACTTGCCATTTCTGACTAAAGGTTGTCCCTTTCTGCTTGTAGGATTGCTTGATGCAGAAGTAGTTTTATTCATAGGATAATAGTCCATTGGTACCATGTCTATATTTCTTGTAATGCTAAGCCTTGAATAAAAGTGCATGTCTAAAAGAGGAGAAGGAAAGAAGGAAGTCCCAAAGTATAGAGTGTTGGCATGAGAAGACAGGGTTTGATTCCCTGCTTTGCCACACACTCCTTGAGTAACATTTTGGAAGTTACTTCAAGCAAATCTCCTTGTTCCATGAAGGAGATTTCCATAGTTCTTCCATGGTTTGGATAGAGAGCACCCCACTGAGCTCTGTAGATGACCCCACAAGCCTGCCCTGGCAGCACAGCAGGTACAACACCCCCATGGGATTTGGCAAAGGTGCTGCCAGCATCAGCATGAAAGCATTCCTGAGGGTAATGAGCTTTCCTGTCCTACAAGGGCACCACAGAGATATGAATTATCGACACACACATCCTCCTTTTTTCCTCAGAGCTTAAGTCATCTAGTTAAAAATCTGGAGAATATAGGCCAAAAGAAATGTACAGCCACCTCTACAAGAAAACATATGGCTAAATTCAACCTTGGTGTAAACAAGAATACTCTAAGTATCACATAATTTCTCTTCCTCCTTTTTCTTTCACACTTTTTCAATAGTTGCAAACTACCAAAGCTCATCACACCCTAAGTCATTTCTTAAGTCAAGCTACCCATTTTTATGCCACTTCATCTTTTTACATATGTCAGTCCTCCTATTTCTGTTGTTCTCACCCACCTTTAAGTCAATTATATATTTGGCAATTTGCTCTCCAGTAAATTCTGATACCTCTGCAACCATACAAGTACAGATACCAAGATAAAATCTTCAGGCATGACTGTTCAGGGAAGAAAATTTCATAGTTTCCCCTAAAAGCATTCTCCTAAAGCATTCTAGGAGGGGAAAAAAGAGTCTCTGTGGAATTAACATAATAAATAACACAATCCCTCAGGCCAAGAATATGAGTACAGAAGAAATTGTTTCCTTTTCCAAGATATTCCTTTGTGCATTTTATTCCCTTTTAAAGGCACTCTTGGGAGCAGTAAGTAATGTTTCACCATGTCTACAACTACAGAATTGTTTCACCTTTTTTAATAGATTTTTTTTCCATGTTAGTGCTCTATTTGTAGTATTTTGCCTGTACATTCCATCTTTCAACTCTCTGCCATTTGCACTCCCTGTTTGTATTTTATTGTTGCATTTTATGTTTTCACAAGAAATGTTATATCAAGTGCCAAATTATTGTTTCTTAAGACAGCTCATTAGAGAACTCCTGTTTTCTTGGACATATTATTTTAACACATCTGGCTTTCAGCTCCTTTTGGAACAAGTAATACTCTGACTCAGGTCAGTACAACTAAATGTCTTTTCTCACATTTTCAGGAGCCACACAAGAGGAGTTGTCATCCAATCAAATGAGAACCTCTGCCAGCGGGATGCAAGAGACAGGTTGTAGAGCAGTAGGCAGAGATCTGTGGTCAGTACACACATTCCGTGCCTTGGGGAGTGCATTAGAAGCATGATCTTGGCTAACTCTTCCCCCAAAAGCTTTGTGCAATAAATTCCCGAAAGCAGTAATTTCCTCAGACTCAGTTATTTCAAATACTTCATTGCATACTCCCCTCATCAAATTATTTCTCTTATCTTCTTAATGGTTTGTGGATGCAAGTATGACAGAATCTTGCAGGGGATCTCAGTTTCTGCCATTTTAAAAATCATAATTCATTTACTCACCCTTCATTTATTAATGAACTAATTTCTTGCTACAGCTAAAATACTAGAAATAAAAAGAGAACTACTTCAATACATCAAGGTCTCCCATACTTCAATAGAGAAGCGTGCTTTTGTGGACTGCTGTCTAGAAAAATACACAGACTATAGAGTTCCTGTTTAGGAAATCTGGGGCCTCACACTCATTTGGGATTTTGTGTTTGCTTATTACTTCTAAAGTCTATAATCCTGTGATTATGCTGTTAAGTAAAATATATATATAATATATACACACACACACACCACTTGACTATTCTCTCCTATAATCAGCGTCAAAAAATTGTTTTTCGACAGCTCCTTGAAGATCCTGCATCCCTTTCACATCTGTGGATACTATCTACTTTCACAGGACCAGGAAAGCAGTTATTTGTGTTCAACTGCAAAGTATCATTTATAGTTATGGCCTTCTGAAACAGGAAACTATTTCAGGAGTTGAATTCAAGATTTGTAAAAAAAAAGACAGAGTAGACTCTTTGCCCAAATACTACTTTTCTAACTTTGGAAACAGCACAGTTTTGCAGATTTGACTCACCCTTTCATCCTCCAGGAAGCCAGGACACTAAGTTCTTTGCATTCCTGCATTTTTTTTGTTGTGCATGAAGTACCCAAGAGCAGCAACCTTGCATATGGTCACCCACTTTCATCACTATCCGAATTTTGTCAAATACACTCTCAGCTCAGTGCTGAGACACATGTAATTCCCTACTGATAATGGAGGGAAATGTGAGGGAAAAACTTGGTAAGATAACACAATCTACTGGCAGAAGAGTTTTTGAATATTGCACGTCTCTGGGTACACCTGTTGGATAACTCATGCCTCATGCCTTCCGCCCTCCTCAGTGACAGAATGTTGTAAGTTTATTTCAAATTATGACTACTCTCAATTCTAGAACATTACATTTCTAGAATGTTACATTTTTTCTTGGAAAATAGGTCTTTGGCTTACTGAATTATGTAGCAAGCACATTTTTAAAACCAAAAATAAGGTCAACCAAGGTCATCATTACTGATTGAATCCTATTCTAAAATTATGCATCCCAGATGTTTCTTCAAAAAAAAAAAAAAGAATGTAGGACAAGAGTACAAGAGTAAAGAGTACTTGAATTGACACATTAATATATGATGGAGACTAGGTGAAGATGGAATCAGAATTAAAATGGAAGACAGTTGCATAAGAGCAAACTGCTGCAGCTGTATTCAGAATGGAGTATGTTTCAAGCCATCTATCCCCATTGCATTTACACACACACACACAAAAGCCTTGAGGGAGGCAGCGCAGTCTGTATTGGTAAAAAAGAAAATTATGAGCCACAGAAAAGCAAAAACTGAATGATCTAAAAGCTTACTGAATTACAAGTATGAATTTTCTCAAGCCTTTAATTACATCTACCTATAGTTGGGAAATTGTTAACTGTGCCAATACATTTGAAGGAAATCTTAGTTATTGAAGTCAAGAAATGTTATTAAAAAGGTGTTGAATACAGATACAGAAATCAGTCACAATAAATTACATTATTTACCACAACTTTCAGTAGTTTTTAAGGAACAAAGAAATACAAACACCAGAATGCTACAGATGCCTTGCAGCAAACTCTAAAGCAAGAAATCTGTGTGAAGCTGATGAACTTTATACAGAGATATCATGACTTGAAATACAAGTATGTACTTAATCGAACAAACCACCCACTGATATTCATTAAAAAAACATTCGAGACTGTCACCTTAAAGCAGGGAAAAAGCAGGGAAATTCTTAAACATTTAACTTTATTTTGCATACTTATTTGCAAATTTGGGGAAGTTTTCATCCCTAGGAAAAAAGTATTTCTTTACAGTGATGTGTGGAGAACTACACAACTGCACACACTCACCTTTCAGCAATGATACATTTTCCTACTTATCTCCTAATGAAACCATTTCCAACTTTGAGTACTTCAATCATCAATCCTTGGTGCTCATGACTATGTAAATACGGCCAATAACAGTAAATCACCAACACCAATACACCCATAACTCTAGTGGTGAAACTACTTGCCACTGAATACTGTTCAGTGCTATGAATTTTATTATTTACTCTGCATATGTCTGCAAGACAGTCTCATTCATTAAAGATTCATTAAATAGAAATCTTACAGGAAATACTCATAGGTACATAAAGGAGAAACATCTATACTTGAATATAAAATTTAGGCTTGTATTTGAACATAAAATTCAGGCACTAGCAGTGGTTCAAATATGATCTCTCTTGCAAAGTCAGGCAGAGAGGAACTATGATGTTCAACACCTAAAAATGCATTCTACCCCAAAGTAGACTTTTCGCTTTTTTGTATTTTCAGTACTTCTTTCCTGATCTGCTTGGACTTTTCCTGCTCTCTGGCTCACTTTGCTCCCACTCTCACTAGCTGCTCTATTTCCAAAGATCCTTGCATTTTACATTGATACATCTAGAAAAATGGTGCCCCAACCTGGAAGCTACAGAAGAATTTGCTGATCATGGTCTGTTGGAGGCCTTCATATCCCAGTATATGTATATACACTGTGTTTTCTTCTGTCATGTCAGATATTTGGCAGTCTAATTAAAATCCCAGATCAGTAGAAGGGAATATTTCAAATAAAAATAGAATTGGGAAACCTAGGAATGAATTTTAAGGTGAAGCCCTTTCACATGCTCAAAGTACACATCAGTGCCAGCAACACCACTGGCAACTAATGTAGCTGGATCTGCAGTGAGTACTTCAAAGGAGTCAAAGTGATTGACAAGTCTCTCCACACTAATAACTACAGAAGCTTATCCATTTATTTTTTCCGCAGCTCAAATACTCCTATAGAAGCTTAAATGCTGAGCTCAAACTTTTTGCTTTTCTCCACTTTGGGAATGTTCATTTCACTACATGCTTAGACCCCTTCAAAGCACTTATCTGTTTTCCAACCAGAGCTCAGGGTCATGCTGTCCTTAGCATAATGAGGCATGTCATCCTTGTAATAGACTTCCTTGCATTTCTGTTCCTTTTAGGTCATCTTCAACTCATTAAAAAATCCAAATATGATACGAGACAGCAAAACCTGGAATGACTATGTTTAGACTCATTAACAGTTCACAAGTATCTGAAGGAAGTTTCAGAAATTACAGTAGAAGGTTCTCTACATTCCCAAACCTGGGCGTATTTTCTCATATTTCTTGACTGATTCACAAGCTGCTCACTAGGTTGAGGGACTAGCCCTGAGATATTAAAAAGAGTATAATAGTTTAGTTAGCCAAAACCCTGGGTAGACGTTAAAACTGAGACATTACATGCTTTGGAAAACACAAAGTTACTTAAGCCTAAAGTGGATTGCATTGTCTTTTACAAAATAGTACATTTGTTTCATTGCAGCGATAATAATCCTACTCTCAGGAGCTCGTGTTAACCTCAATGCAGATCATCTCACTGAGGGCCAAAATACAAGCATCTTGGTGGAACTTGGTGCTCAGTACATGCATTACTTGGATGCAGTGTGGGCAGTACACATGTAAGGCTCCTCCATACTGGCTTGTTTCCATAATGTAAATCAGCAACATTCAGAACTGACTGGAAACATTCGTCACAGAATTTTTATAGCAAAGAACTGTTTTACCACTGTAGTAATACAGACCTCTGTCTTCCTAAATTTATTCGAGCATATTCCTCATTCCATCTCAAACTACACTAACCTTAGAAGTCAGTATTTTTGCATGACTTACTTCACCACAGCTGTGCTACCAACTATGCTACTACTCAAAGTACATCCAGCCAGCTGTGCAATTGCTCAGTCAGCAACACAGCGTTTTTTAAGCCCAAAACACTATAATGGCTGTTTAAAGATGCGTCAAGCTATTCAGTGATGATTAGAATACTGAACGGAGCAACTGTTCACTGGTTTATGATGGGCAAGAGATATAATTTGCTGCCCATGGTGGGTGAAGGGAGAATAATTTTTTTGGACTCTCATTATCATACTACTGCATCCTAAATTACAGCGTAGAGCACTGCATGAACACATATATATATATATATATATATTTATATATACACATATCCTTACCGGGCTGAACGCCATAGGTCTTTCTCTGGCAAAAGTCATTGCTCGATGACTGAATTTGGGAGTCTGACCTGTGGCATTTGTTTCATATAGAGCAATGAATGGTTTTCTAAATAAATTAATAAATAAAATAAAAAAGTAAATACTGCAAAGAGATGCATACAAATTTAAGGTTTTGGGGACTCCTACTTACTATGTGGCTGCAATGATAGCTTGGGGAAATGCATGTTCTATGTTAATTATGCATTGTAAAGAAATGTGTGCATTTTTACTTGACTTCACATTCAGTAGATTGAATGCCCTCTTGTTCTCAGCATGAGGGAACTGTGAGCAGGAGGGAGAAAGAAACATCATGGAATCTATGTTCATCTATCTCCCAGGTGTTTGTGGCAACATAAAGACCACTTAACCTGAACTAGAAAGTGTCTGTAGCCTGAAATTTTCCTTGCTAAGTAATACTGGGAGAACGAAGACGACTTGCTAAGAGTCTTTCTGATTAAGTAAATATTGTCCGTTAAGCCTATTATTGCAAGAATGGACACTAGCAAATAGCCATATATTTCCTCTCTACAGTTTTAACAGTGCCATTTCATGACTTCTGACTCTTTTTAAGCATAAGCCCCTGCTTTTCATATATTTGAGGTCATAACTACACCTCCTAACGTCTCCTCATGAAGAGAACCAGTTTGTAGAACCAGCTCCACTGAGCTATGAGCCCAGCAGTAGGTTTACATTGACATAATTCCACCACAACCATTTCAATCCCCTTATATTCAGCGAGTCAGATATCTTCAATGATTGCTGAAAATTGTTTCTATCTGTAGCAGACGTTTTTGCCATGGCTCTCCATCTGCCCACTGGATATATTGTGCAAGTCTAACTGCACACTAAGCCGCACACTAAGCAGAGGGCAGGACTTGCCTTCACAAAACATTTTAGAGTCAGACTCAGATTAGGCAGGATGTTGGTTTTGAAGATAAGCTGCTCTTGATCAGTGATCCAGAAACAAATACATGCAAGAGCCAATTAGAGTTGTCAAGCAGTTATCCTTAGCTATACTTAAAATATATATCTGAATTAAGCATGCAAGGTAAAGTAGTTTTTATACAGTTGGCAGATTTATTTAAAAGACACTGATTTAAGCACATCATCTAATGATCAGTTTTATTTTAGTATGTTAAATACCACCTTCAACAGAGAAAAAAAAACATTAACATACTTCAACAAAGAGTAAAATTAATGAGAAAAGACAATATTTGGTGCATAACCTGATAAGCCTTTTTTTTGCATGCACATGTTTTAACTGGAAAGATATCTTAATAAATAGTAATTGATTTGATCATATTTTGGAATAATTTTCTATGCTGTATTAGATGAGATACTTAAATACCCAGAGAGTGTTTCACCATGTTTGTCAAGGCATAGTAATTTTTATAAACCTGCTCAGAAGCCTGGTATTCAGAAGATGTTTATCCAAAGATGCAAATAAGTCTATCTGTTCTCTTATTTCGTAAGGGACTGAGAAAAAAGATGCTTCATGTTCTCTGCTCTTAAACTAGATCACTGCTAGTGATCTAGTGATTCTTTTGTGTCAGGCAATAATTATTACTTAATAGCTGATAGTTCCCAGTGTCAGCCAACTTAAAAATGTCCTTATAATATTAACAAAAAAAAAGGTATTAAATATATTTTGATACTAAACACTTTGAAACACTTTAGATACTAAATGAATTTGTTTCTGATGATTGTTAATATTCCTGGAGAGCAAAAGAAACCAGCAAAGAATGTGTATGGTCAGCAAGTTTTCCATCATAGCAATTGTGACTATGTTACCTAGACAGAAGTTTCTTGGGGAGTGGAGGAAAGAGGTGGAAGGTGATAAAGTTTGAAATAGAAATACCAAGTAGCCGGCTAGTAAAAACTTCAGTGAGTAAACAGGGACATGGAAAGAAAACTCCAAGTTTACATGAAGTTCATGGAGCATAAGCCATGATTAAGCTATTACATTACCTAGACCTTCAGATCACTACTGATCTACGGCATACTAAGCAGTAAAAGGTACAAATTCATCATTTCTTTATGACTGCCATGGTAGCACCTAAGCAAATTTAAAGCTTCACAGTAATGCACTTTCAAAACTTGGGGACCACTGTCATAGGTTTTTATAATGTCCTGTAGACATACCTGTGAGTATGCAGAGTCCTGTGATTTGACTTCAGCAGAAGTATTTTATTTCTCAGATGAATAGATAATCATAATTTTTCAGACAACAAACAAGGGAAGGTACCTGAGACAAGAAAATAAGAGACATCCAGAAGCCAGCATCGCTCCTGAGCCAAGCCGCTGGCCAGCTGAACCTGGGGAAAGCAACTCCACAGCCCTTGAGCGGTGGTCAAGGGGGTCACTGTGGCCTTGGACACGCAAGGACACAGAGAGGATTCTCAGTACTATTTCAGAAAAAGGAATCCAACCTTCCTAGCATCCCGCTTTAGCTGACCAAATGTGGCTGCTGCAGTGGAGGGTGGGAAGAGCAGCAACGAGTCAAAGTCAGAAATTCAGGAGATTTGGTTGCACTTATTGCTCTATTATGTAGCTACATATGTTAAGATCAAATTTAGCTGCATATGCATTTGCAGGAAAAAGGAGTTAATAAGCTCCTTTTTAAAAAGGAGTTAATAGATCCACAGATTTCAAAGCCAAAAGGAAACACTATAGTGATCCAGGCCAGTATAAAGACAAAAGGCAGCACTTTCTTTGCAGAAGCTATATCAAAACCTGCATATCTTTAAGTCTTCAAATAAAGGAGCAGGACACCACTTCCAATGCTACACTTTAGAAACACTTAATTATCATTGTGCTTAGGAACCTGCAGCTTTGAGACCAGAAGTTTCTATCTTCAGCCTATAGCTGCTGGATTTTGTTATGCCTGTTAAAGCCCACAAAGAAAAGCTCTTTTTTGACAGAAAACTTTTCCATGTGTAAATGTGCACTCTTAGAATATAAGGCATCTGTCAAGTATTTCTTTGATAAATGTATTGAGGTCCTTCAAGCTGCACACATCACTAATGTTGGATTTTTTTAATGTAAATGATTGTGGCTCTCCTCTCGGTGCACATACTTCTTGAAGAAGAACATAAGCAAACATAAGCAAAGGTTTTCCCTATGCTGTACACAGAAACAAGTCCGATTTCTTGCGTCTTTTTAAATATTATTCTTTTCTGAAACATACCAGAACAATCACAAGAGGAAAATGCCTATTGAATGCTACTGAGTACATACAAGTCACCTCCAACTCAGGCAATTGCTGAAGTTCAGAAGAATAATTTAGGGAACTATCTTATAGGTTTTCCCTAGTTTTATATTCATCCCTATTCATCTGCAATGACCTGTGGAGATCGGACACTGAATAAGACTCCCATCTGATAAGTATGCCCATTTTTACATCCTCATAAATTCAGTATTTTTGATATTCTGCTACATCTACAGTGTTCCTTCTTCCTAAATCCTTCTCAATATCACTGCTAAGAAAGATCCACCAGTGCATTCTTCATTTCCAGGCACATTATCATCCTTTTAAATGTTTTGGGGGCAGCACTATTTATAATCAACCAATCCAAATCACAGCATAACTGTAGCATATTCTCCTTATGTTTTTCCCTCAGCCAGCCTGTGACTCATCACACAGCCAAGAATGTTTTCATTCTATGATAGTTAAAGCTCTTAATAAACATAATATACATAGCAGATCTGTTGCTTTGCCAAATGTGTTTTGGACAGTCTTTTATCAATTACATTTTGGGAGCTGCCAGTGATCCCCTTGAGTATCTTTCATCTATTGTGAATTGCATCATTCTCTGCAAATTCCATAAATTACAAGTTTTCTATCTGAACGTTGGTTAGCACTAGGCCAACGAGATAGAAAAATCCAAATATAGAATTAAAATAATGGTACAGTTACCTTATTATGTTCCAGGAAACTCAATCAGGTTTTAGCACTTTACCAAGGATTACTCTATCAAATTGATCATTATCTGATTTAATGGCTTATATTTTTGCTCATTTTAAATTTTAAAATATAAAAAACAGAATTGTTACAGAATGGAATTTTTCATTCTCTTGAAATACACCAGTTTTTTTCCTGTAGAGATTGAAAACTCAATGGGAAAAGGATTGAGGATTGTATAAATACTTACATAACAATAACTATGGGTGTATATATATATATATATATATGTGTGTGTGTGTGTGTGTGTATACATATATGTATATATATATCCTCTAAGTAAAAATATAACTTTTCTCCCTCCATCTCTTTTTAATGACCTTTTTTTTAGTCAATCCTTAATAATTCAGTATGTGTTAACTCCTTTGTTCAGATGCAGTGTCCCAAGCTCTACCTATCAGGAATACCTGAAAAACATTTCACAAGAGAGTCTTGGGGTGGTGTCTTTCACTAAAGACTTGCAGCTTGTGGGACTGCTTTGCATTAGTATCTAAGAAAGCTGCAAGGAGTTCTGTAACTTTTTTTTCCCCTTCATTCTTGCCAAAGGGAGACTGAAGAAAGACACCCCAAAAAGAAACATACCGCAGAAAACAGGAAAAACATCCCTGGAATAAATTTCTTCATCTGACTAAGAAGTCAAACAAAAAAGAAGTGGCTTCTTCAGTAGTGAAGATGAAGAATGTTCTCCACTCATAGCAGAGTGAATGACAGAAGAAGATACCAACAGTGAAGAAAACAGTATGGATTTCACCTAAAATTTAGTAGCAAAACACAGTTCCTCTACTGCTTTGCTAATCCTCATAAGACACATCAAGGAAACACGACTATGAGATAAAATGATGTGTACTATTAATCCATATAATCAGAAAGCAAATAAAGAAAACTTCTTATTTTGCCAGCAGACTAGTAGAGTGTTTGATGGCTTCTGTCTGGCAGACACACTAACTTTGAAATTGCTGAAGCAGATCTGACACTCGTGTATAAAGGGATGATGTTCTACCTAAGCGACTCAATCAAAATAAATAGCTGAACAGAAGACAAAATTTGGTGTTAACTTCAGGAGAGGATTACTTGAGTGCCTGAGTGTCTAAAATTGAATACAGCAGTCTTTGTATGTCACCTATCATCTATTTGCTAGTATAAAGTAGCAATGAAAGGAAGCATTACCATGTAGAAAAACTTGACAGCTTTTGCTTTATTTTATATTTTTAAAGACATGTAAAGTCTTTCACACTGAGCTTATTGCAAAGCTGCAGCATGTGAATGAGGGATAAAGGTGCTTTGGCACTGCTGCCTGGCTAAAGTCCCATCAGGTAAGAAGGCCCATGCAACCTCTGCCAAGATGAGGATGGTTACAGCTCCCCTAGAGCCCCAAAAAATCCAAACATTCCTGGCATTGCTTTTCCACAGTAGACACGTATTTCTGAAAGCACACTTACATAGCATGTAAAGCTATCAGTTTTAACATTATGCACTGGTATTTGGTGAAAGCGAAAGCATTCAAACTGGGAGCTAAATAGAAAGCAACTTAAGGTACGTAAAAAATTGAAATAAAAAGCATGACTTTCATGCAGATGAAGTTCTTTCACTTGTTCTGACATATCAATATGTAAGTACATTGTACCTATATACATCAATTAACTTGGTTACTCATACAGAAAATACACTTCCATAGAGTTTGCTAGGGACCAGAGTTTTAAAATAGAAGCCTGTGGGCAAATTATTTGACTCATTAATCGTATGTAATAGCTCTTTTAGATTATGTCAAAATGATATAAGAATAATTCAGAAAATATTTCAGAAACTTTACATCTATTTTAAGCCTAGCCATAAGCAATGAAAGCAGAAAACCAAGGTATATCCATTTATATGATGAAGAACCTCATTTCACAACCATATGCATGCACGAATAGCTTTGCCGATCAATGCCTATGGCCTACGAGCAGCTTAATGTCGGTCTTAAGACAGCCTCTCTGAGACTTCTTATATCACTGCACCCCTTCTACACATTTTGATTTGCAGGAGTCATACACATGCACAGAGGAAGCAAAAACTGTCAGAAGGAAAAAAAATGTGGATTTTCCTGTTTAAATAACAGATTAAAACATGGAGTTTGGCTCAGCTAAACTCTTATCTTTTGACTATTATAGGTGGCAAATTTGGTTTTCCCTTTTTTATCAGATACATATTCTGTGCATGTGATTACTGATAGCAAAATATATTATATTCTGGATTGTATACCACAACATTATGGTCCTGATTTGGCCTTTACATTATGTTGTGTAGTATTTTGCAATAAAATTTGCTAGTATAAATACTTGAAACTCATGAGGTTTTATTTTGATCATTTACAAAAAAAGGAAATATTCAAGCTAATTAGGGGAACTACCAGGACATCTCTTTTTTACTAATAGGTACTAGCAGAACACAGGCAAAAATATTCTCTTAATTATAAATTCAAGTTTATTCCTTCTAAATGAGAAAAGTGATTCTGGAAGGAAATTTTGTTAATTCTGCATTGCTCAGCATCTTTTTTTTTTTTTTTTTTTTTTTTTTTAAGATGTACACAAATTAATACAATGATTCATACTGTGTATGGAACATTTGGTAGGTATTTGATTATAAACAGTCTAGAAATGGTTGTAAATCTAGAAGTTATTTGGTCAAAACACACATCATACAAGAATGGTGTCTTCTAACCACTCAGGATATATCACTCTCACAAAGAAAGCAACAAATTACAGAGGCAACTTGTCAAAAAGAAAGAGTCACCCATACATTTTTCAAGCGTATCTGGCCTTTCTATAAAAGAAAATAAACATCAACCTCACAAACAGAAGTAACAGTCATTGTACATTTCATGAGCTGGAGTTATATTAGCTGCCCTTCCTTTATTAGTCTTTTTGACACTTAAAGAAAAAAACAGTATAACTCATGAACCAGCTTGAGATCTTCTATTTTTACTCATACTAAATTATTATTTTACATGGTTTCGCTGAAAATACTTTATCTCTAAAAGCAGACATTGATCTCTGAAAGCAAGCATCCATATAGTTGCATTAAGCCTTGACTATATAAACAGTAAGATGGTGCATATACTATTGTAGCAAATCATAATTTATTGACAGGTTTACCGTATATATTTAAACTGAGAGCCTGGTGAACCATAAATAAAGGATAAATTCAGCAATTCATCAAAATAAAATTAATAGCCTATTTACTTTTTAAACAAAATATTTAATTCTGAAATCACCAAAACAAAGCAAAAAAGATAAATCATGTCTGAATTTTAAGTTTGTGCAATTCAGAAAGACAAATAACAAATAGAAACATCGAATAATTAAAATAGAGCATGTCTCCAAGTTGAAAGCAGTTTAAGTTGCCTTAAAGTGAATGTTTCTCCTATAATTTTTTGCAAAGTTTGCTTTCAAGCAAAACTGAATGGTACTCGCTAGCTTTACCTCTGCATCTTGACCACTGCATTAAAAGGAAAAAGGATGCCACACACTATTCATTTCTAACAAACAGATAAAATCATTTCTTTAGAAAATAGAGGGAATAAGAAAAAAGTCAACTTAGATCTTTAAAAGCTTTCCTGCCCCAAAGGTGAGAACATTTACAGCCTCACTGGATTAGCAGAACTCAAAATGCATTTTGATAATGCTAGCTTTTCATATACCCTACTTATATGTAGCCTTTGAGTTTGGTTCTTTGATGCTTTAACCTTCAACATATGTTAACAGCACCAAAAAAAGCAAGAAAAATATCTAATGATTCCTCCTAAAAATAGGAGGCAGGAGCTTGTAGGCACCTCCTGCAACTTGATAACAAAAGTTTAAAACAATTACTGTCTACCTACTCCAGGCATTATCTTCCTTTGCATGAAAGTCATTGTATGAATCAAAAGCTGCATGAAAAAGAAAATTAAATCTGACATCCATTTAGGACACTAATGGTTCCCCCATAGCTCCCCGAGAGCAGCGCTCCCGCTCCCACGAGGAGGTGCCCGCTATTTATGCTGCATTGTGGCCGGTTGCCTTGTGGCCTTCCAGCTGCCTGTCCCGCTGCACAAATGACAATTTACAATAAATTCCATTCTGTGAAAAACCCCGGGCCCTTTTCTCCACATCTCTGGGGCATATCTGAATGCCCTTATCCTGTAGACCCTGGCAAGACTGGTTAGCCTAAATCTTCACTCATCTTGCATTAAGTTTAATTGAGTTGTTCACACAGTCAGTGAGGATAACAACATTTTTACACCTCTATAAACAGAACTTTAAAATAACATTAACACCAGCAACAGAAAACGTCTGTGTAGGCATAGTGGGCATCGTCCATGCAGATGAGGTCTCGCTCGCCTGTCTCTTCCTCGGCTTTATCAATAGATGGCAGCAAGAAGCTCTTTCTCTCACGAATTTCACACTACAAAGATACAGCCCAGGACACAGGGTAAGCTTGCCAAGAGGATTCAGATCCTTCTTTGCAGTAGTAAAATGAACAACCACATGTTATTGCCAGTTCAGGACTGACTCACTATACTCTACAACAGCATAGAAATACAGAATTGACCCATTACTAAAGCTGCATGTTTGAAGTACATTATAAATAGGTCAATAGCAGGAATTAAAATGCATTTTCACTCAAGTTTACTCATATCTTAACTGGCATGTGTAAAAACTCTCAGTATAGCAATTCATGAAGTCAGTAGTCAAACCAGGCCAGGACAGCATTTCCAGTGAAACAGGAGGTTTCACTTCCTAGTGGGTCTTTGATAACCTGCTGCTACAAAGCTTGAACTGCTTGTGTGTTTAGACACAAAGCACAATTTTCCACACATATGCCAAGATTCAGATGCATATTAAAAATAACCCCTTTTCTCCCAGGGAAACCAACCCTTTCAAGAGTCTTTGATTACCCTGCACCCTTCCTTGCACTGCTTGACTAATTCTCCCTAGACCTACAACATTTCTTCTGAAGGCCTTTAAAATTTGCAGGAATAGGGAGAGCACCATGAACTAGGAAACATCTTTGTGTCCAGCAAAGTTTCCTCAATATTCTGGATGTCTGAGCAGAAAGGCCGGTGTCAGCCAGTAGCAGCTAAAGACTGCATTAAATTCTGGCACAGTAGTGTCCTACTATTGGTGCTGTGCGATAGGATGAGTTGAACAGGAAAAAGATGGGTAGATCTGAGGAGATCTATTATTTTGTGGTGAAGGTTATGAATAACTGTACGGAATAGGCTGCCAAGTGGCTAAGAGCACCTCAACACAACATGCAGCTCTTGAAGTTTAGTCATGCTGTTCTCTTGTTCTCTTTTTCTTCCCCCTCCCCATCCCCTGCCTGCCTGCCCCTGCCCCCTCCTTTTTTTTCCCTTCCCACCTTCCTTCCTTTTCTGGTCTCTTTCCTGCTTACTCTCAAATTCCTGATGCTGAGAATACAGAAACACTGTCCTTGGTGAAAACCCACCATCCTCACAGTCTGGGTGCTTTTTTTACACCCATGGGCCTTATGGGCTCTTCTGACATTGTTGGCCATGACTCCTCTCAGCTCTCGAGGGTGTGTGAGAGGTGCTTAAGTAAAACTGAACAGAATAGTGGCTTTGATTTCACTTATAATCTTTGCTTCCTATATTCTATGTTAAAGCTAAATGTTCAGTTAGATAGTCTTATTAAATGGCAGATCCAAACACAACAGATATTTTGCAGGTTTCCCAGGACCTGCAGGTATCTTGGAACACATTCAGCAAAATCCCAGGATGGAGAATCATTTCTGCCAAGTTAAAAGGAGAGAGCAGAGCCATGAGTTGGTAGGTGCTAACTGTATGGAAGGGGTTGCCTGTAAGGGTGCATCCTTCCTGCAAAGTTTAGCTAAAAATAAATAAGTGCGGATTTGTTTGAAATTATCAAAAATGTATATGAAAGTGACATCTATGTTTTCAGCCACAGATCTACTTCTGCTTCGTGGAAGAGTCATGTACATCCACTGCCCAAGTCAAAGCACAAGCCCATCCTTGGGAACAGTCCCAAGGCATCCGGAGATGAGAGCAGTCAGGAACGTGCTGCCGAGGGGCAGAGTATTGCAATGCAGTGTCTAGCGCATAGGCCATAGCTTAGATAACAATGAGCTTAAAGACAAAGAAAGCAACAGGCCAGACAGATCCCTTCCCTACCTTAGCAGGCAATACAATTAAGGAAAATCAAAGTAATTGCAATAATGAAAACAAAGCACGAAGTTATAGTCCAAGTACTTTCTGAAAATTATCCATTAAATAACACAGCAGAGTATGCCCCGAGGAAAATATATTCTTTAGTGGACACACTTTTTTCCATATTGATTAAAACACCATTCTGCAAGCCACCAGCAAGCTTTGCTGTAGTGCACTGCATACCATCAACTCTAGGACTACTAAGGCCATTACAGAGACAAAAAACTCTGTGATACCATATATTACAAATAGTTGTCATTAATATTCCTTCCCCGGAATATTAAATTCCATTATTTAAAAGATGGCATTCAAACAGTGGCCCTGTAGCAAAGCAAATTTTTTAAAAAACAAAAAATTTTAAAAATTAAATAAAATTAAAAAATTAAAGAAATAAAAAAATCAAAATAAATAAATATATATTTTTTAAAAAAATTTAAAAAGGTATTAAAAATGGGTTGGTAAAAAAGGGGTGGTAAAAAAATAGGAGGGGTGTGTAAAAAAAAAGGAGGGGTGTGTAAAAAAACGGTGTAAAAAAGGTTTAAAAAAGTCAAAAAAATCAAAACAATCAAAACAAAAATCAAAAACATTCAAAAGAATTTCCAAAATAATCCCCCCCAAAAATTCCAAAAAAATGCAGAAAAAAATCAAAAAATAAATTATTTTAAGAAAAAAAAAATATATATATAAAAATATATATTAAAATAAAAAATAAATAAAATTTAAATTAAAAAATAAAAATATTAAAAAATATATTTTTTAAAAAAATAAATAAAATTAAAAAATAGAAATTTTAAAAGAAATAAAAATTAAAAAATAAAATAAATTTTAAAAATATAAAAAAATAAATTAAAAGAATTAAGAAATTTTTAAAAAATAAAAAATGCTATTTCCTAAGCATATATCTATACATTTTTGAATTATTGTATCTTCCAAATATTGCTGTACAAAAAATTGTTTTGATTTTATCGAGACTAAAGAGGAAAAATACGTTTAACCAATAGCCAACTTTCTATTTTTCATTAATATTAGCTATTGTCCTGTTGGTACACAAGAATACACAACTGTATTTGCAAAATATTCCCCATTTTAAGTAATCTGCACAATTTATAAGGAACTTACCTTACTTACTCCCTCAAATCTGTTTTTAAAGTATGTGGACAGCAAACAATGTAAATGCTTAAAGTTAACTTTGATGTACATAAAATACAAATTCATTTGATAAATCAAATGGTTAGTAAGAGTCAGGCAAATACGAGCTGAGTCATAATTTATGTTTTTCATTATATAACACTTACACATTTTTCACAATTAGGCATTCAAGCTAATTGCTGTTCTTGACCAGCTTCCCGAGAAAGCCAGTGCTGCTTTGTATGAATATTACAGTCTTAGACCTGAGTTAGTTTTTCTTGAGATGTTCTTGGCATTTCTCAGTATGGCATAAAATTTATTTTCTCTTGTACGTGTCATCTAGCAGTCTCAGTACTGTTTAACATTTTCTCATGGGTCAGGCTGGTGACACCTTTTGGATTCTTTCCTTGTTATTTGGATAGCACCAAACATTTCTATTTTCTGCAGTGTTTTTGAAGATTGTTTTCATTGGCATTACTATTCCAAGGGCTTATTTTTCCTTAAAAACTAACTTTGTTTCCTGTGTTCTGATATTTAGGTTTTTTCTTTTTTTAAAGAAAAATATTATTTTTATTTACAATCGGAAAGCAATATTGAATGAATTAGCAAGGAAATACTATATTTACCGATTCTGAGCAACCAAGTAGCACTTTTTGAGAAAAACGATTTAAAAATGCTGGTTGAGAGCTATTTGTGTAGATTAGCAAAAAGGTCAAAAATTAGATGTCAAAAACACAATTTTACTTTAAATTATGATACAGACCCAGCACACAAACCCATGAAGAACAGCCCTGTTATCTATTGTAGTGACCAAATTTCTTCAAATTTAGTCTTATGAGCAAGACTTGCAACATTGCTTTCTCTAAAGTGTTTGAGTTTGCTATAATCTGCTCTAGCTTCCTTAAAAAACGTATGTATACTATATCTCATTACTATTTTCACATTTTATAGGGTGCAACCAAGGTATCTTGGCATTATAGGCCAAGTCATTATAAACATTTTTCCTACTCATAACTTTATTCATAATTCTAGGAAAGTCTTTCTTTTTTTGCTGTAAGCAATTAATTTCCTCTAGAATAAATGCAGGTGTAAGAGTGTAAGATAGGATCTACACAAGATTTTTCAAGGTCTCGCGAGACAACGGTTACCTTTGCTTGTAGTAGAGCATGAATTAGTACACTAATTCCAACTCCATCTCTTGGTTTACACCAACCTTTTACATGCAGGAAAACAAGAAAAAAAAAAAAAAAATCTCAGCAGTTCCACTCCCCCCGCCCTTGTCTGGAAACCATAGAAACCAAGCTGAAAGTACAGCCAAGAAGTTCGTCATTTGGCTATCTCTGGCTGATCTCCATGGAAACATTTCAGTTTTTGTTGAAATGAAAGGTTTTCAAATGAGAAAAATGGCCACAGCTTGATGGGTTATGACATCTTTGGGAAGAATTTAAAGAATGAAAACAATGTTGAGTGTTTCTGCTTTACATATTCCTACTACATTTCTACTTAGCACTGGTCATGCCAATTTTATTTCATTATAATTACAGCTTGTGTTATCAAGCAGTAGGGGAAGGTAGGCTTGGGGTGGGGAGAAGGTTACATTCAAATAGAATGTAAATAGAGCATTCTTTGAATTCCTCCACTGGTAAAATGTAGTTAACTAGTGCCTATATCTTGCTGACATACAGATTTGGCAATGTAGATTATATATTCCTGATGCAAAGTGATCTGCTGTACTCATAATTCATTTGTCCTTAGACAGCTCCCATTTACTGCTGGAGCCACTCTAAGCCCTAAATTTTCTTTTTGTTTCTTCACAGGTAGGGTGCATTACATTAGCGGGAAGAGGATAATTTCTTTTTTCCTGAAAAACCAAATAACAGCAAAAGCTCCATTCTGCCCTCCCACAAAAAAAAATAAATAAATAAATAAAAAAGTTTTAAGGCAACAAAGAAAAATACTGAGGTCATCTCAGTTCATAAAGAAAGGATCCATACCCATACAAGCATTACCCAAGAATTATTCTTCTTACCATTATTCAAAACAAACTATAATGCATGTGCATTACAACATACAATCTTGGAAAAAAGTCCTCTGGATTCCTCCGACTGATCATGCAATGAATATTGTTCCCAATGTCAGCAGTTCTGCATTAGGCATAGGTAACTAACGCCCAGGTGGCAGTTTATCACATCACTCCTATCAGCGGTCTACCTGCAAAGAAATGGTGACAAGAGATTAATGTAAAGGAAACATTGCCAGTGATGAAGAGACATCATCCAAATTCAGCTGCAGACAAACTGTCACTGAACAAAGAGTGAAAATGTGCTGATGTTTCCTGAAATTTAAAAGAATGTTGGAATTATAGAGGCAGGAGTAAACAGAGCAGCAAACTCAAGGAAGTCGTGAAACTATGTTCACAATGGGAAAGTGACAGACAAGATGTGACTGTGCTGGAAGTCTTATCAAATATTCAAAGTTAAATAACAGTGAGGAGGCAGGATGAAAAAGAAAGGTTATATCTGCCTCAATTACTTCAGGCAAATGAATACAATTTTCACATGTAAAAAGCAATGCAGGGTCTGGTCCTAATTGCCTAAATGTACATAAGAGCGACAGTGCAAATACTCCATCTGGTTTCTCTGTACCTGTACACTTATCTCCTGGGAGATTGTTGGTAAAATGCTGTGATTTTAATCAGAAGTTAGGGGCGAGGGGGAAGAAGATTTAACTGACCCTTGAGGAAAATGATTGAGAAGTCAAAATTTGTGATGTGGGAGAGATAGCAGTACTTTGCATTCGTGCTTAAAATTGATTAACTGTACAAACAAGAAGGATGTCTGGCTTCATAGTACCAAACAACGTAAATCTTGAAAAGCTAATTTTGTGCGGGGATATACAAAAACAGTTGCATGCAAAGCATCCAGTCTGCTATCAGCACTGCTAATACATCAGCAGAGCTGCGTTTTGCAGAGTACCAGCTTCAAGAAGATCAGAAATCATCTGGAGAGGAACCCCAGGAAGACAACAAGAATAATCAGGTGGCTGAGAAACCACCTGTAGGAAAGGCTTGAATAAGTTGGGGCTGCAGAGCTTGGGACAGAGAAAGCTACAGGGAGACCTAGCAGTCTTCTAACATGCAAAAGCTCCTTGAGGAAAAGGGGTTAATCTCTTTTCTGTGTTCGTTGCAGCAGGACAAGAAATAAAGGACTTAAATTGCAGCAAGGAAGATGTGGACTGGATATTAAGAAAAAAAATCCAGCGTTAAATATAGTTAAGCATTACAATAGATTTTCTAACAGGAGTTATGAAATCTCTATCACTGGCGGTTTTTAAGAACACATTATACAAACACCTGTCAGGAAATATTTATCCAGAAGTGGATCTGCCTAGGGCAGTGGATTTGGCCAGCTCAGGATTTCTCTGCTTCACTTCTGCTAAAGGAGCTGCAGACTAAGGGATTTGGAAGCATGGCCCAGAGCAGCTCCCCTAGTTGTTAACCTGGGAAGGCCAGAGGAACTAACCAGCTCGAGCAAAGCACTGGCTACGCTTCTTCACGTGTCAGATTAGACAACCTCTCCAGGTGCTTTCTGCAACTTTTAGATAAGGGGAAATTGGTACAGGAGAAGTAGAATACTACTTTTTAAGACTACTGTGAAACAACTACAGCTAAAACTTTAGCTCCAATTTAAACTTGATTCTGAGGAGTTTAGTGAAATTGATTCTCTTTAAACTTATTTAGGGAATCTTTAAACATCCCACTTGACTTTGCAGGTGCAAGGTTTATGAGTAAACAAAGGAATGAAGACAATAAGTAATGCTTTTGTAGGAAAGGTAAAGCATGTTGCATGTATGTGCAGGAAGCAACAACGTATCCTCCCTTCTTAGTTTCTATGCCTGACCTCTCAGATGAGGCTGAAGTAGGATATCTTTCCATAGGGCTCAACACCAGCGCTCTGTCAGTGCTGCTGGATCAGGGTTGGAATACAGGCAGCGATACACTTTTATGCAGCAATGCCTCTGCACATGGCCTCTCTCACATTCCACATGCCCTAATCATGTTTGTATGGGCACAAGCGTACCCTGCACTAGCATCTTGAAAAAATATCACTTTGTTTCCATGGCACAAGATTGGAAATTGTAGGACCCCAAACAGAGTTATCAGATCAGAGCATCAGGTTTTGGTCTACCCACTAATTTTGCTGTTACTGACCATCACTGGAGAACCAAAATAGAAATTTAACTTTAAATCCAAGAAAGCACATGTGCCAACTGCCCTTTTTCCCCATGTCCTGGCACCCATGGATTCATGTGATGCAGCTCGGTGTATACCAGCCCTCCTCCTCCACCTGCACCCTTGGCCCCAAGCAGCCTTTTCCCATCCCCAGCATGGAGCTAGCACCGTCCCCCAGGACACAGCTGCTCCTTGGAGGCAGGAGGTTTTCCTGCAGCAACAGACAGTCAAACAGCACTGAGATGGAAGCAGTCATCATTTGTGCAATCTGGATAAGGCATTCTGCAGATGCAAAAATTCACATTTCACAAAATACTAAGATAAGAACACATATTTACATCACTGCAGATGAGTTTTTTTTCTGGATTTCCATATTTAATAATTACACTTCTGTTGCTCTTGCCTCAGTTTTTGTGGCTACTAAGACCATTCTTACACTAGTAGCTGATTCTTTGCTTTAATGTAAAATATGAAAATTTCCTCTTGACTTCTCTTGGTGCAGCTTGTACTAGAACTGCATCTGGAAACACTATACCATATTCTTGCATTACTTTTGCAGCAGGAACTGCTAAGTACTTTGGCTCAGTTACAAATTCTTAAATTCAGTAAGATATAATTGCTCAGTGATTCATGCCTTTGGAAAAAAAAAAAATCTATGCAAGTTCTAGGCATGATTATTAACATCACATAAAACCCTAGAACTAAAAAGATTAATGAAAAGATTTTTTTTTCTTGGACATTGACACTCCACAGATAAAATATATTGTCAAAATGTTTAAGGAAAACAAAGCACAATTATGACAGGAGTGGTTTTATTTTATACACTGCTCCACTTTAAAGAGTTTAGCAATTGTTCAGTGGCAAAGTATAGCATAATTCCAATATTTGTTTATCCATGCAACAGCACAATCCCAGCATAAAATAGCATTAAGCGTTCATTTCAGAAGAGTGTGGTATGATTTCTTTATGCCAACAGATTTCTTTATGCCAATAGTGGAGAAGCACAGGCCCCTGCAGTGACAGATGGTGGCATAAATAGGCCGTTGTGCGTCACCTCGCAATTGTTCTGCAGCCTGCGATCCCTCCTGGAGCCACGGCGCATCTCGAGTATTAGCTGGCCAGCCTTGGTGATGGAGACTCACCAGCGTGTTTAAGCTTTTGCAAAGGGTGACTACCAGTTGGGCAAGACTAGTAAAAATAGAGCCCACTGGCCCATTCACTTCATTGATCTTTGCTTAGCCTCACATTGCTTTTCCTTATGTTTTTGGCTGCTGGTAGAGATTGCTTCCCAATACAGGTATTCATCAGCTATGATCGAATGACCATTCAACTACATGGAGAAATTATGGCATCTGTCATTTCTCATTGAAAGACAGATTTCCCCTCCCCCAACCCCCAAATGATTTTGACCCAGAAAATATTTTTCTAGGATCCTGCAGATTCTCTATGGAGAGGGGTGAAGGCAAAAGTAGAAAACTGTAGGCAGGGAAGAGGTGAGGCTGGGGCAGGGGTTCATTGCTAGTGGTTTATACCATTGACTGTAGTGAAACACCACAGTGGCCAAAACAGTTATGCTATTTTGCATATGCTGGTTATGCTGCAGCTGCAGGATACTCTAAATTACAACCTCTCTGCTGTGTCTCCCGGAAATTTCAGAAGAATTTTCTAGGAGGAGTCAGGGAATCCAACATGATAGAGCAGCTCTGGCTTTCTTACCTTAATGACCCATCTGGTGATGAAGCAATCTTGCCACACTAGTTGACAGGTGACAGTGACTCACCTCTTTATGTAGTTTTAAAACAATAAGAAAAGATTTTATGGCCTTTCTCATCAAAGTTAGCACAGGGAAATCTGTTGGAGGAATTATGGTGGTGGGAAAAAAAAAGAAAGAAAAAAAGAAAAGTACCACTAGATATATCTTGCATCGCTAGAAAACCAAGATACTATGGCAATGCTAAAGATCTGAGCTAAACTTAGAAATGCTGCTGCCTTTATCATCATTCATTTTATCACATCTGCAAAAATAAGCAAGAAAAAGAACATTCATCTTTAAAGCCAACAAAGAAACCTATCTCATGAATAGCACTGTGATGTTTAACACAAATGCTGTGCAGCTCCTATCCCTTTGTAAGGGATTCATATCTCTGACAAAATAAGCAATTCAAAAAAAGTAGCAGTCCTTCTAGTTGTTAATCACTCGTATCTAACAGCCATCTTGTGGCAATTGATTCTCCTGGTAATTATACACTAGGATATTTTCAGAGATAATGTGTTAAAATGCTTTTGGCAAAGAAGGAAGGAGCTGAAAATATTTTTTCAGTTGTCACAAAACCATAATATCAAGACCACACAGATTCTGGCATCTGTTAATAAGTTTGGATCAAGGTCTACCCCTTGTAAGGTAAATCTACATTGCTTTCACATTTTGTAATGACGTATTCACATATTCCACAAACACGCACATGAAAGAATCATAGAGAAATTTTGAGTTGAGCTATATATGGAAATACAGCTCATTTTAAATAAACTCTGAGAGAAGAGGGCTAGCTCAGCATGCAGAGTCAAAGCTACAGAGATGAGCCTGGAGAGACAGGGGAGATCAGGCTTTCTGTAAGCCAGACCACAGCAGCGAGTTGTCACTAGTCTTCCTAAGCCAAAAAAATAAATAAATACAGCAAAAATCAACAAAACAAACAAAGCTCAACATAGTCAGTAGGACTCCTTGGGTTCAAATGCTGGCCCCAGAGCTGCAGGGGGTAGGCAGAGAGGTGGCATTAAGCAGTCACTGCCAGCACAGGAGAAGGGACCAAGCACTGCCAAGGAGCTGCTGAAACAGCAATTCTAAATATCACCCAAGTGATTTTCCGGACAAAAGCATCAAGGCATCTTTGCATTCACAAGGTCAAAAACTTCCTTCCTATCCATAACATACTGCTGTTAATACCAGCAAGGCTGCAGCCCAGTGCACTCACATATTCTGTGCATATTATTCTGTACATTGTTAGTAGGAATTGAACCAGGATAGCATCAGAATTCAAGCACACTACCTGTCAACCCAATTAGAAACTGGTAAGACTATAATGTCATGAATGAGCTTCATAAGACTCTTAAAAATAACTAAGTAAAAGTCAGAGTGTAGATCATCTAAAGTTACCAACAGCCTTCAGCACTTCATCCTATATTGTTAAAGCTATTTTTATATCAAAATCTAAAAAATAAAAATTTATAGGCTAGAAAATATTGACCTCTGTAATCACATGAAAGTCAGACCACAAGAAGGAAAAGAGCCAGCTGCAATTGGGACAGTCATAAAAGGCAGAGGTAGTTAACAGATCAGCAGTGAAAGAGTTGCGAATTTTGTTCTGATCAGAGAAAGCTGAGGATAATTATCACTTTTCAATTGTGACTGCAACAGAGGCTTTTCATGACCAATGTCTTCTACAGGTGTTAATGTCAAAACAAAGAGGACATAATAAATAATGATGAATTTCTAGCTTCATATATTACAATTTTTTCGTTAGCCACAGTGCTCAGTGTAATTATAGCTGCAAGCATTGTGTCAGCTGATTTTTTGCCTCTGATAACTTTGGAGTTGTGAACATCCTCCTTTAGCCCAAGCTATCAATAGCAAAAGTACACAGCACTGATCCTGACATCATTATCCAACATCCACCCCTAGAAACCCCAAGGAATAAATTTGTTAAGCAGGTTGGTTTGTTTGTTTTAAACCCACTGACTGCAAACCCAGAGAGTGACCTAATTAACTTTTTGAGAGAAAAGCTCATTAAGCTGTTAATTAGCAAATACACCTCTCTCCATTCCTATGACTATTGCAATCCTAGGCAATACCTATGAGCAAAAGTGATAATTAGAGAGTCTTTCTCATTTATCTTTTTAAGGCAATCTAAACATTGTTGCCTGTGGAAAGGAACGTGATACAGAACTTGTCAAAACATAAGCCGCAAGCAGTATTTAACTGCTGTACTATTGCTGCTTTCCACCATTCAGAGTTGAGGGAGGGCTTTTCCTTCCAATAAGCGAGTAAAAGTAAAAATCTGAGCCACTCATAGGGTAATTTTTCCACTCCTGAAAACAATCCTTGTTCCTGCTATCTGTGCCCTACTTTAAACTGGACTGCCATAGCCAAAAGGCAGTTTCCACCTGTAGGTAGACAGGGATGCAGCACCCACAGGTGTCTGGTCCAGCAACAGCTTAAGGGCTACGGAAGCACAGAGCTACTGAGAGCAGCTCTCTCTCAGTCTGGCATTCATGTAGTAATTGCAGTCCAATCTTATAAGTCCACTGTAGGTAAAATCTGCAGTCATGTGCATTGAGAGCAACAATACTGGGTTTCAGTGCAGTGCTCTTCATCATGTGTAGTTTGAAAGTACAAAAAGTTATATATCTGTAAGCCAAACATTCTTCTTTCCTCTCATATCACAATATTATTACTAGCACAGCTCTTCAAAATCAGCAAGGCAGGTTGCACATCTCACTCTGAAATGAAATGGTATTTCTGTGAAGTAGGAAGGTTTTCATGCACAGTCACAATTACCTTATGTTATCATCTTAAATGAGTATTACTTAGGATGTAAAGGAATTAATTATGGAATTTAAAGTTGATAGTACGATACAATGATATAAAGCGATGCTCATGCTGGCACAGTGCAGGGACAAGGAAATAGGATCGGTATATCTATATTTCTGAATATTATGGAGCGATACCAAGTTCACACTATTAATCTTCAATCAATCATATGCCTTTAATCTTATGTTGGTTTTATATTATAGCTAATATACCAGGAACCCAGCTAACAGTTACATGGATGTATCTTAGAAAACAGAACTTGACTTTACTAACACCTTAAAAAAACCCTTTATGCCCAGATATTTTTCTTACCTCGTTTATAAACATCTTAAACATAATAGGTAAATGCACGATATGTTTAACATTCTTGTTATTCTGTTACAGAAAGGCTACATGATCCACAGGGAGCTGTTACATAGTTTGTTCAGTCTTGCATCTAAATCTTAATATTCTTACATTTGCTGTAAAGTATCAAACTTTTAGGCTGTCTTCATAGCATCATTATTTGTTTCTTTTGGTAGATGTCTTCCTGCATGAAAGCTCCAGCATTAATGAAGTTAATAGTTAACCCTGGATTTACAGAATTGCCACTTTTCATATTTTAACAGTCTCCTTACCTGCTAGTTTTTCATGTATTCTTTTTTTATATTTTAACCTGCTGCATGATATTTTATGCATTTCTCAGCTTTGTATTTTTCATAGGAAAGAAGACATTTGAAATTCTTTGCTTCTTACTTCAAATCTTATTAATTAGGTGCAGAACTAATTAAACATTTTACATGCTGAGGCAAAACAGCTTTAGGTCATAGCATGACAAATAACCTCTAAAAATAAACCATATGTAATTCCAGAGAAGGAGGACATGAGGCCTGAAATTATTTTCCAATATTTTAATGTGTAAAGTTAGGAAATTCTTTTAACACAGGAAGTGTCACGGTGATGTGTTAGAAACCACGGTCCAAAACGGGGCTATACACAGCAGGTTTCAAATGAGCTGGGACAAGGATGTCCTAGTGCCCCCTGGGCATTCCTTCATCTGGGACTTTAGCTCTTTTATCCTTAGCTCACTGCTTAGGTGCCTTGCACTGATGGGTGTTATGTAGTTCAGCAGTTCAGCCAAAAATAAAGCTGGCTAAACAGTGCCTGATTTCCTACTCTGGATAATACAGCGTGTATTGCTACCCTGCCAGGAATAGTGAACCTATGAATTTAGCTCCTACAGTATTCCATCACCTCTGTAGCTGTAGCTGTACAGTTATGATACTAAAATCCGAGGACAACCATTTGTAAAAATATTCTTTACTAAACCTCTGCTGCCTTTACAGGGCCTCATATGTTTTCTTTGCTCCTCCGGAATAGCTGCATGTCCGGGTTTTCTATTCTCAAAAATTCCATTTAAACTGGATTCTGGCCCATTGTAGCATCTTTTAAGATACGAATGCTTTTTCTTTCCCTAGTGTATTCTGATTCCATGCTGTAAAATCCATGTTTCCCAAGGCTTCCCCTGACAGTGCCTTCATTGCTGCTACTACTTATTCAGCATTACACTCATCCGACCTGAACATTTCCATTATTTCAGAAAACATGTATCTGAAAATTCATTCTGGGTTACCTCTTGCAAAGAAGTTACTAGTTTAAGAATGGGCTTTGTTCACTGTTTAAAGTAATCATATCTAATAATAAAAGACACAAATTGAGAAGAAATAATTTCTCAACTACAAAAGCCAGTTTTCTGTTGCAGTTAGAAAGCCATGGTGGTGGGGGGAGGAGATATCAAGTACTGTGTTAGCTCTACACCCAACCCCTGCAGTATCAGATTCACCAATGGTCTGTTGACTGTAGGTCCGATCGCCTTCCTAGGAGCAAATCGAGTTCTCAAATAGTGTGATCAACCATAAGCTCGACTCCGGCAGTATCGGATTCACAGTCTGTCAGCTGTAGGTCCAATCGCCCCCCCTAAACAAGTAGTCGAGTTCACAAACAGCAGGATGCAACATTTACAAAGCAAGTTTTGGATGTCAGTATAGGAAAATCTCTACTACAGCATGAGGTTTTAGCTAGCTCTGATGTACAAATGTGCAATCATCACTCACCCCAGAAGACGAGAGAGGGCTCTCAGTCTCGAGTCTTCTCAGGCAGCATCCCGACCCAAGGGGAGGAAAGGGGAGGAAAAGGTTAGTATGGATTTCAAGAAGGTGCCTCGTTTCGGCAATGTATCTGTGTGAGCTCTACCCATTTGTCACATCTATTTGAAATTGTTCAGCTGTGCTCAAAAGTTCTCACCTCTTCTGGGAAGAAGGGATAAGAAAGGGTTAATGTCAAAAACCCATCCACCAAGATGGACAGGCAGAGCTCACCGAGCTGCTCAGTATCCGCAGAATTTGTTGCTTGTGAGGGGACTACAGTGTGGGCAGAAACCCTGTTTTCTGAATGTCTCCTACCTCGCGCTCTATGAAGAAGTGGTGACGGTGGAGGTCAGTCGTTTTCATGGGAAATGAGCTGAGCCGCAGCAATGGCAAGCAGAGCAGCACCCCAGCGGCAGGAAAAGGAACCACAAATAACAAATAAGACTAACACAGTTTCCAGGATTCTACCCCAAATAAGCATTTCATATCTGTACAAGTTTTGTAACTGCAGGGAAGCTTTAGGAAAGTAAGGCAAAGACAAGATGAATAGTCAGTAAGAGTCACAAACTAGCATTAAATATACTTGAGAGCAGACATGGTGGAATGGTTTAACTCTGGAAAAGAATTATAGCTAAGATTCAACTTAACATCTAAGGAGCTATGTATTTCTAATATAATTAAATATTAGATTCTTGAAGAGGATTTTAAACTCTTGGCTACATTAGGTCTTTGTTCCCCTTTGAATGTGATGGTTATTTAAAAGTAAGGCTTGGCTGATTGTTGTTTGAAAGAGTATTGAAGGAAGAGGTTGAAGGTGAGAAGAAATAAAGAACTAGAGACTAAATTGCAGTTGGCTCAAGGGAAATCAAGGACAAGGCTACTTATTTACACGTCCTTCCAAAACATTTAAGCCAGACAAACCTTGATAAAGGATTGAGATACTGATGTAAAAACCATTAGTTCCTAGTATTTTCTGATATTGTGTTGCATGTCCTCTGGAGATTGAGACAATCAACACATTTTGTATGGACTACCAAGGCTAATTACTTTTAGAAGCTTTATTCACTTAAAGGAGATATGGTACACTGTTCAAAGGGTGGAATTAGCTAGGTACATTATTTATCCTCCACAAAAAAAAAAACCAGTCCACGGACTCTGTTTTAGATTATTCAAAGATGATAATGACCAGCTCAGAAGAACAGTGATCCTACATAGATGGCTTAAAAGTTGTAAAGTTTAGTTGGTTTTCCAAATTTAATTTTCTTTAGGAGAGATCATTTGGGCATTTAGACCCAATCTGTGGAGCAACAGTACCAAAACTACCAAATCCCATCTGCTCTCAGATGCCAGATAGGACAGTTGCAGATGGTACTCCAGGCTGTTCAACATCAGCTCCACTTTATCTAGTTTACACCCAGTGTCCATTCCCTTGCCAGATCATCCATCCATCCATCCATCCATCCATCCATCCATCTTCCCAACATTCCTCAGGCCACACCGTTGTAGGTCCCAAGCTGCTAACACCTATGTGTGTTTTTATCTAAAAGACTGCAGTCTTACAGAGTAAACCTTAAAGTTAAGCTAGATTGAGTATTTTCAGATGGAAATCGTAACTTTAGCAGGCTAAAGGAGAACCTCACAACTTCTATCTGCCCCAACATGCACATCCCAGAATGTTTGGTCTGGCAATGAAGGAAAAGCCCAAGGTGCAAGCATGTGGCTAGTGGCAAAACACTGAAAAGGAAACAATCAAAAAAGCAGTTCACTGAAAGACAAATCGCGACAGAAAAATCTTACAGGTTTTAACTTTTGAAGATTAGTAATGATGATATAAGCAGCAGATTACATTTAAGTCTAATTGAATTTTGAGATATAGAGAGTAAATCTAGGTTGCAAAGTCAGGTGAGATACTCAAAACTTAAAGATGTTCTTGAATATGGTGCAGGAAAGGAACATCACCATTGTTTTGCAGACAAAAGGGAGAAGACATTGAGCACAAACTCAGTCACAGAGAACAGCATTGTCAGTGGTCCATTGACTGGTCTGAAGGAACAAAAATAATCAATGCTCATATAGCATAAAAAAAGGAAAAAATGTGTTTTCATGAAAAATGCTGCTGAAAATAAGAGATGTCTGTCATATGAAAAACTGTGCCTATTACGAAGCACAGTAGAAAGTATTGTTCAATCTCAAAGGCAAAAGAGAAAATAAATGTACCTATTAGCACTTCATGTGACATTTGAAAATACCCTATTTCTACATAAACTAGTGACAAAAAACAAAGCTCTCCACAGATGCTGAAGATGACATCCTGCACTGCAGATTTAATATAAACATAAAATGGAGTTTTGATTCTGACAGGTTCCATTTCAACAGCTCTTTGAGCAACCAATTAAAAGCTGTATGTCCCAAATTCATGTTCTCTATGTTACTGTTTGCAAGAACCAAAATAAATACATCTTTTGTGGGCTTCTTTGGTTGCTTCTGACATACAGTGACACGAAGGAGATTCAGACCCAATTCATTCTTTTAAGATATTCTGTAAAGTGACTTTCAAAGAACGGCGTTGTGAGGCTCCCCATTTATCTTCCCTCGACACCCTCCTGCTCAAAGTCGCTCAGCTGACAGGTAAAAACAAAGTTACTGCCAGTTGATCCAGTTTCCAGGAGTATCCTTGCCAGCTCACACGTACCTAAGTGAGAAGGTCTCTACTTGGCAGACAGGTAGACAAACCTGGCTTGCCTGCGAGACTGCTGCATCTATGAAGGCTTCAGAGGACCTGTGACAGTAGCAGTTTTTAAATAATATTCAATCATGAGTAAGAACACCTCATCAGGAAATATCAGAAAACTTGGTAAGGGAAGGTTTGGAATTGGCAAGAGTCTTCTCAGAGAAAATTTTTTCAAGTCGGGGAATAAGTGGGAAAGTACTCTGAAAGCCCTGGGAGTCAGCATGGTCAGGATTCATTGCAAGGCTCTGGATAAGGGGACTGGCTGTTTCTGTAAAGGGCAATCCATAGCCCATGCCCAGGTATTACAACAGGAAGATTCAGGCAAGAAAAAAAAAGCAGATGCAGGGCACAGAGCTCATGTTGTGTTGAAATTTTATCTTGGCAGTCTGATTAATGGAGATATTGCACAGAGATGCAGGGATTTTCTGTTTTTTTTTTTTTTTTTTTTTTCAGATTCTTCACTATAAAAGTTGAAGGCAGGCAGAGGTTACACAGGAGCTTATTTGTGCAAAAAGCAATCTACACTTTCACTGGGCCAGTGCAAAAAGTCAAAGATGACTATCAGAATAGACTACATGACCAATAAACCCCACATATTTCCAGGGACTGGAAGTACAGACATTAACACAGGAGTAGGTAAGTGTGTCTGTTGTAACAAATGTGTGTAGAAATATTTCTGATCCTTGATGCCATTTCAGTTGCTATAATACCACATACTGACGTGAGCAAAAATATTACTACTAAAAGGTTTGTTTCATTATCACAAATAAAGTGAAGACTTGACATTTGGTGTCAATATTGATTTGAATCAAAGTGGAGGTCTTCAGTTTTAATGACTAAGAGCTCTAAGATTTTTGTCTGAAAGGCAGTAAAAAATATGTAAGCTGGAAATATCTGCAAAGGCTTTTGGTATCACTTGCATTTGCCCTTTGATTTCAATACACACCAGAAAGTTTTGCACAGTTTGAGGATTATGTATACAGTAAGTCTCAATATGACCTTCTTAGAAGGCAGAACACTTGTCAGTAATTTGTCTTTCAAATTTATGCTCGATCATATCAGTTGGTTTAACATTACGTCATCTCATCTCCAGCAGCTGAGAAACATCATGATTTAATGCAGTTACTTGGTGTGAAGTGAGAGCAGTGGAACAGGTTAATGGTGTTCCTGACCTGACAGAGATCAGAATCTGATTCTGTTACAGGTGACAGTATTTTGGAGACACATTTAATTCACTCAAACTTTAAAGGTTATTGGTATTCTATCAAAAAGGGGCAGCTGAAATAAAACATGTAATACTTCAGAAAATGAAAATGTGCATGCAGATACAAGTATTCTTGAATGTTAACAAGGTTCTTGGGTCATAAATAAGACATTTCTTTTGTTCTAGTCATGAAGAAAAAAAGCAATTAATCATTTAACTGTAATGGAGTATCAGCTTTGTTTTCATTAATCTGAAGAGATAAAGCATGATTCCTAGAGGCACTAAATGTGCACGTAAGGCTTCTTTCAACTAAACTGCAAATAAAATCTTCTATAAGCAGCAAATAATATTTTCTGTCTGATTTAGCAGTTGTATGACTTTGAGAGACCTGGGCCTCTCCCTGCTGCCATTGCACCATCTGAAGATGTGGCATATACCCTGAAACAGCATTCACCCACCTGTCTGCTAATCACAAGAACATCTGACAAGTGTTTACAGTGAGAGATGGTTTAATGAGAAGATGAACAAGTAAGTACCAATACATTTAAATTTTCATTGCAATCAAGTGGGTTACAGTGAAGTGGGCAGAGGTTCAGATACACAGTAGTTACTATAGTTACCACCTCCCTCCCTGGACCTTTAACGAGGAACTAGTCTCGTTCTTCCTTCTCCAAGACAATCACATTACCCATGGTCACCTCTTCATCCATCAGTACTTCTTCCCCAAGGGAGGGAAGGCAGAAAGATATCAATATTAACCTTACAGAGCAAAAGACTCCCTGACTAGCTAATTCCAGATTTTAGGGATAACAAATTATTTTTTCACAGAAGTGCTGAGGTTGATAATGGGCAGGAATCACCCCTGCCACAGCAGTGAATGACACTTTCCACTTCACCATCTATGAGGACCCTAAAAAGCTGACAAACAGGTCAATATCTTGTATTTCTTTTGCTGTCTGCCCTTGATTTAAATACCAGAAATAGGAAGAAAGGAATTCCAATTTGCAACTATTTAGTGAACAGCTTGCCATAAGGCCCAGAAAACTGGTAGTTTCTAAGATTAAAGACACCCACAGACTCTACAGCTACACGCAGTAGCTTTTGTTCCCTCTGAAACTATGCTTATGCTAGGAAGAGATGAATTGTGACCTAAATCCAGGAAGGGATTTAAGCACTTCCATCCAACAGTTGGGATACTGTTCTCCTTAAAATATCTGCTAACTGGCTTAGTTCTCTAACTTCATAGGTCTGTCTAGATCCTTAGGCAACAGGGAAAGATTTAGGAGCATGAATCTAGGTGTTGAGTGCCCTTGTAGACACTCTGGGATAAAGCTGAGACAACTGCGGCTGGCTGAAAGAGCGGCATTTACAGTTGTTCTTTCTGAAGAGCAACTACAAGTCCATGAGGACACTCAATTATGTGCAAACTATGGTCCAGCCCAGTCCTGGGTACCTAAACAGCATCTGCCACTGAAACCTTTCTGGCCTGAATCATTCCCATCAATGAGAATGCATGAAGTTGTCTAAATCCTGATACTACCCAGTTCTTCATAACAATATCTTCCCTGTTCTTCAGTCCCAGCAGGGATCTGAGACCAGCTATTGGCCCACCAAAATCTTACCTGCAGGCACATAAACAGCAATAGCTGAGGATACTCTTAGCAAATGCTCTTTAATACAAGGATCAGCAAGAGCAGTGTAGGGTTATCTAGCATCTGCAGATGCAGAACATTACCCTAACAGCTAGAGTTCTTTACCAAATATCTTTTTTTGCCTGAATCATAATAAATATGTGACAATAATTATTTAATATCACTAAGTGAAGACAGTAAAACAGCTTACTGTTCTGATTATTCTGCATTACAAATGAACTTTAGTAGCATTTGGAAGTTACTCACCAGGCTGCACGTTTTATTGAGCACACACCTAGGCTGAAAAGTAACCAAGAATGACAAGTGCAATTTAACGCCCCCAGAACATCATGTGCACATATTACTTCTGCAATCCAAAACTTTCAGCCTTTTCAGATGGATGTATAGCCAAGATTAGCATTAAAAAACTATGGCTATATTAAGCTTAATGATGATGTTTCTTAATTTCTCTAACAAGCTGAAATTTCCCAATGTTTAGTCTTCCATCTAGGAAACAAAGCTTAAATTCACCAAAGATTCAAGTCTGTATGTGAGTATATGCAGACATGCTTGACTGCCTTGATGTGTACCCCTCCTCTTACTCTTACTTACTTATTCTTACATCTCTTACTTTTGAAGCATTATCAGACAGATTAGATAGGAAGATAGAGACTTGAAGATATTTGGCCTTATGTACCTTAAAGGTATTAAGATATATGCCTCATTTTTTGTCACCTAAAATATTCTTAATATGTTTATAGTCTTAACTTTCTCTTGGGATTTTTAAATATTTTTCTTAAAGATATATACCAAGTATTTTAAATATGGGTAGTCAGAGAGAGAAGAAAGCTAGTCAAGTGCTGATTCAAAGGCTGCGCTGTGATTTCATTCCATATGAACCAGAAAACACAGACACAGGACACAAATAGACAAGATACTGGGTTTCATTATTTACACTGCTCGTAGAACAACATTGTATTGAAACTCTAAAGAGCAAACAAAAAGAACAGATTTATTACTTTAGACTCAAGATAAGGCAAGTATGGTTAGCAGTTTAACCAAGGTCTCCAACTTAACTCTGCAAATCCTTTATTACTTTGACAAATAATTTTAAATTTAACACGTGGACATCAGAGATACCACCGTAAAACCATGAGGCAGCAGTGTGCCCTCGTGGCCAAGAAGGCCACTGGGATCCTGGCTGCATGAGGAGGAGCGTTGCCAGCAGGTCGAGGGAGGGGATCCTGCCCCTCTGCTCAGCTCTGGTGAGGCCGCACCTGGAGTATTGGGGGCAGCTCTGGGCTCCCCAGGACAAGAGGGACGTGGAGCTTCTAGAGAGGGTCCAGTGGAGAGCGATAAAAATGATGAAGGGACTGGAGCGTTTGTCATAGCGGGAAATACTAAGCCAGCTGGGCCTGTTTAGTCTGGAGAAGAGAAGGCTGAGAGGAGATTTGATCAACATGTTCAAGTACCTGAGGGGTGACTGTAGGGAGGATGGGACCGGGCTCTCCTCCGTGGTGGCCGGTGACAGGACGAGGGGTAAGGGGTACAAGTTGCAACTCAGGAAGTTCCCCCTCCATGTGAGGAAGAACTTCTTTCCTGTGAGGGTGCCAGAGCCCTGGCACAGGCTGCCCAGAGAGGCTGTGGAGTCTCCTTCTCTGGAGATCTTCCAGACCCGCCTGGATGCCGCCCTGTGCCCCGTGCTCTGGGTGTCCCTGCTGGAGCAGGGGGTTGGACTAGGTGATCTCCAGAGGTCCCTTCCAACCTCAACCATTCTGTGATTCTGTGAAAACCTGAGATATTTCTCCAAAATATCATAGCAATCTGTGAAGATTTTGCCATCCTCTGGGTACAGCATCACAGAACAGATTTTCAGGACACAGACAAAACAGCTTCTCTTTTATTTAAATTTCAATCTAAGGCATTTGAAATTCTTTTTAAATAACACATTCTCAATATCATGCATATCTAACATATGTAAGTTAGCAATTCTGAGTGTAAACTTCAAGATAATTAGTGCAATCTGGAAGTCTACAGTCTAAGTACTGAGTGCTCTATCTTGGATTGACAGCTAAGATACAAACACTAAAGGAAAAATATGGATAATAACTGAGTTGGAGAGACACTACTTAACAGACCTTTATATTTTTTACCCAATGGTTTCTTTTGTAAATGGTCTACTTGCACAAAGAGAAAGAGTGAAGAATCTAGCTGATGGAAAATAAATGCTGTGTAAACAGGAAGAGTCTGAAGGCAACATTTTGCTCCTCATAGAAATGTTCTCTTAAAACACTATTTTCCCTTGCTAACTAAGATCTTTCTTTTTAGCAAGTCAACTAAACAGCAAGAAAGAGCTTTTTAAACTACGGTATGATATAGGCACCTTAGCCAAAGAAAGCTCAACGGTTGGATAAACATAAATATATTTAGAGTTTTTTTTTTTTTTTTTTTTTTTNTTAGCACCATCAATTTCTGAAAAAGCAGTTTTCTTTAAATATTCTCTCCTTTTTCAAAGTCTTTCTCTGATGGCTGCTGGGAATCACTTAAAACAATAGTAATTACCTTTCATACAGAATGAGATGGATAGAGAACATGTCAATAAAGTAGCTGACATTACCCTATCATAGCTTAGGCTTTCCAGTGAAAATTATTGAATTAGAAATGAATCCTAGTGCATTAAGAACACTTTTGTTTCCACGGCAAAACGTACAGTTTACCTGCTATGCCTGTTTCTCTGAATTTTAAGTATGTGATGTTTAAACTATGACAATAGAATTATCTAGCTAGACCCTGCTTATAATGATGATTTCCTGCATTGGGAAGATGACATTTTGCAGAGGGCTACTAACAAGGCAATTCCCTCTGAGCTCTGAGTAAAACAGAGTATATAAGACGTGTAGTTGTCCATTTGCATATGAAAGACAAAAAGAAACAATTAAAATAATCTCCAGAAGATAAATTATTTTGTCATTCCAATTTTACATATAATTTGTCATATCGCATTAGCTTTCTCTTTTTAAAATACTGTGCACAGCATAACCATTTCCTTCTGACACATTCTTCTGCATGGAGACTGAACAAATTATATTTTTTAAACACTTCTGCTCTATTTAAAACAAAAATGGGTTACTGGGTTTGCAGATAATGCATTTAATTCTCATTTGTCCTCTATCTCTTTTTATCAGGACAAACATTAAATGGTACCAAACCAAGTGGTGCTATATTAATCACAGGGGCCAGTAAACACACAGCTGGAAAGCACGGCACGAAAGGTGCTATGGACAGCAAAAAGCGCTCACACTTTACGTGCTCCCACTTACAGACTAGCAGATTAACACAGAACAGAGACACAATCACATCTCTCTCCCTTCTTTACTGCCCTGCGTTAACACAGATAATCAGCGCGGCTCAATCCATCCATTTAACACACCAGTATTCCGCTCGCCTTGCCAGAAGGTTGAAGTCTGTGCAGCTGAGGATGGTGGTACCTGCTGTTCGGTGCCTCTCCTACACACCTGAATGGTGCCTTCAGCCATGGGGCTGATACCAAAGACTGGCAGCATCATGGTTAGCCTGGAACAAAAACAGCTTTCCAAAAATCGAATGCCTTCCACACCCACAAATTTTACTTCTGAGTGCTAATGAGGTACAAGGAATGAGGGATCAAGTGACAGCTTCCCTTTCCCCTCAAGGGTTTCCTCATTCAGCAAATTCTGGTCCCCGTGGAGGAAGTGGCGGTGGACTCTTCCCTGAAACATCCTCCACTGAGGCAATAAACTGTTGGCTTTGCTTCAATTGCCATCCCCAATGAACAAGGCAATTCTGGTTTATTTCCATACCCAGTGGCCAGGGGGAATAGGTAGAAGGAACTGTCCTGAGGTAGGACAGGTCCTCAGGAAGTCATACAGCACGGATAAACCCAAGCAGTTTGAAAAATCTATAATCTCAGCAATGTCAGAAAAAGTACAGCACTTTCTAAGCAAATCTCCTCAGAAAGCAACTTGTTGAAGTGAAACACTTCACATTTTAAATATTGGATTGAATAGCAAACCTGTTAAAATATATAAGCAATAAAATGCTGCTTATAAAGCACAGTGAATGGGAACTTGCCTAGAAATTCCCATAGATGATTTTCAGGTACTCTGCAAACACTGAAGAATCAAGTCCCTGCACTCTGAGGACAGCAAGGACAGGCACCATCCTCTGAAGTAACCGCACTGAAGGGAAGCAGCCCCAGTAAAAATAGTTCCCAGGACAGATGTGAAACAAGCATTTGAAGTTTCTTCTTAATTAAATATCACTTTTTCACTAGAGATTTCAAAACTTAAAGGCTAACTAAAAAAACAGAATCATGAGATTAAATGACTTTCTCAAAGACAATACGTCTATTAAAAGAGAACAGTGACAGTAAAGAGTTTAGGCACCTCCTCTCACATAGCAAAGTCTGAATCAACAGGGTTCAGTCGTGCTCAGCAATGCTCATCACTGCCACATATCGGGCAGCCTTTTACATTTAAAACTTGTATAACTTATTGGGATTTTTTTTTTGTCGTTGTTGTTTTGTTTTAATAATGCCAGGAGTAGTAACTTACAGTTTATCAATATTTTATTGTTCTTGAGGTTACTGCCACCTGTGTGCTCTGTGACATCTTTTTTTCTGTTATGTCAATACATTGCAAAACAGACTAAGCAGTTTTTCAAGCTATATTATAGCTTCTCATGCCCTTTATTTTTGGCTTTTGCCTACAGCAAGAGGCTATGCTCAATATTATAAAGCTGAGGCAGGATTAATTAAGAAACTGCTGTAAAACAAAGATAGTTTGATATCTTTGCTCTTTCAACAACTCTGAAAGGAGAAAAGAAGTAAAAACAAAACATGAAGCTTTTTCGTGTTTGGTTGGATCTGAAATTAGGTGCTGTTGTTCCTCTATTGACACAGCACCTTCACACAGTGATCTTAGTTCTGCCTCAGCTTGTGAATATGTAGTTGACTTCATACATACACAGTCTATTTTGAAATGGTTTTATTTTTATAGCAGAAAAAATACATCTTTAAAGCTTATTTGTCCTTTATTGCTCCTTTTTTCAGATATATTCTACTTTCATTAGAGTAATATCAGCAGAAGCTTTTTCAAATAAGTGCAAGCACGCTTATCTTTTTTACCACCTCTCCAAACAGCCTTTCAAATTCAATTAATGAGTTTAAAGAGTCCCTTTACTTAAATAGTAATTAAAGAAGTCATTTTCCTTTCCATTAGCAGTCTTTGGAGGGACAGTTCTTGTAAGGAAATGGCTTAGTCTCTGCCAGATGATCAGTTTAAGTGAATACAGGTTTCCTTACTTCACATCCTTTTTTATGCTAGACAACAGCTAGAGCAACCTATTGAGACTGTTAGATTATAGGTTTGTCATCTCACTCTTCAAAAACAAGCTGAAAGTAAATTTTCTGATGGTTTATCCTAAGACAAATAGCATTTGCACCTAGGCATATCAGAGAGATTTGACTCTAAAGGATTTAGAGACGAGCTTCACTGCCTTAGGAGGAAAATGTCCTAGATGGAAATTCTGTCACCTTCCAATTGTGAGTCTTTCTTAAAATTTGTCTTAAGCAAATTAAATTACTTTCAAAAAGAAAATCATTATCTCCTCAACTGAAGGATTTAAACTGGTTGCCTAGACTACAGCAGAGTATAGACTGTGTTAGATAGTAGGAGATGCAAGAGGCTGGGTAGTATCTCAGTACGAGACACTGGTCAGACTGCACAAGGTCATTTTGGTCACCTACACTGAAAAAAAAAATGCACTTGAGGCACAGCTGATTGTGGGTAAATTTATTGAGGTGCTACCTCAACCTTTTCTTACGTCTTTCTTACGTTACCTAATGCATCTAATAATCTAATGGAAGTAGGAGAGCCAAACACTTGTTTTAATCTGCTTACTAAAGCTATAAAAAGTTATTCAGTTAACTGGATCATCCAAACTGTATCTCTTTATCATGTTGATTCAACTATAGAGAAAGAAATTTTATATTTGTATAACATGGCATAATGCAGAAATGGGACCCTCAGATCCTGGGCATTGATGCGTCAATCCAGCACTGGAATAAACAAGAAGCATCAACAGATAAACTGGCAATTAGAAGATGATTTCAACAGTCGCATAAATCCAGAGCTTTGAGTCTCTATAACTAACACGGATGAGATGCAGCCTCATGGAGAACGTGTATGTCCGGCAGTAGATATGATTTTTGAAGAGTCATGGTCACATAGTGACATTTCAGCTGCACACAGAGGAAGTCCTTAGTGAGTTTAATGTGCATTTACATATTCTTAGAGTTCCTTAATGCAAATAAAAAGCATTTTAAAGTTCTGAATTCCAAAAGCTGAAATGTCTTCTTGGTTCTCGGTGGATTATGCTGGTTCAGCAGAAAGTACCATAGCAATACATACGGTATCATGAGCCTTTTTTCTTCATGGATACTCAAGCAATCACTTAGTAAGACTGAAGATCAGATTAAACAAACTAAATTAGTTAAATATTCATATACTTAGCTTCCATTCACCAGGAATAATTGCCAGTAAATTTATATTTGTTCACATTCTGGATGAGAAAGTAAAAATGTTCTTACTGGAAGTGTTTGACTACTCATCAACTCAAAAGGAAAATGAAGCTATTTGTGGAATGCTAATGCTTAGACTATTTGCAAAGAAAAGCATATATTAATCTGTTACATATTAAGATTTTTGCTGTTTTACAAAAACGCATAATTCTTAAAGAAAAAAAAGTCTGCAGATGAAAGTGTCTAGTAAATGTGTAACAGCTTTGTGTGCTATACTGATTATGAAAGAGAAACGAGGTGATACACTGTATGAGCACCTGGTAAGTGGAGAGAACAGGACGCTGAGTTTGATTCAGCAATAGCTTTATTTTCCAGAGTTAGCATTTGACAATGAGCAAAAATCTTTTTGCTTCCTCCTGCAGTCAATGTGCAGCACCTGAGGTGGCCTGGAACAAGTAATGAAACTACAAGGTTATAAATACTCCAAGTCCTGCTGTGAACAGGAAGAGGGCAGCCCAAATTGCTCAGTGCCCTGGCATGGCTTTGATCACACTGATCAGACTCAGTTAGATGAATAAGAACAGACTGAAACCCAGAAAAAGCCCTCTTGCTGGGACCCCAAGGCCTCCTCTTGAGACCTCAAGCCGAGGACCCTCACTCTGATACTGCGGGTGCCAGTCCGCCCGAGCGCTGCCTCCGTGCTGCCCGGCAGCAGCAGGCTGGCACTGAGCCCACTCTAATATTTCCTACCATTCAGCAGACTCATTAGCTTGGGGTTAGCTGGGCGCTATCTGAAGCTACATAGCTTTGACTTAAAGCTGGTTCACGTTCAGACAGAGCAAGTTCATTTCTACTCGTAAAACATCAGCTGTGTCCAACCCTGGATGTTATCTGCTTTCTTACCCTCGTGGCAGGGAGGTTCATTCCTTTCCAATACCACATGAGACAAAGGCTTAGATAAAGAGAAGAAATGGGACTTTCTGCTGGGTGGAACTTGAGCCCATTTGTCACATTTTGCTGACTATCGTTCTGCTCAGGATTTCAGGTGCACATCAGCTCAGCTCATCAAGCAGACAGGGATGTGGGGACTGTACTGAAGGACAAAATGCTGTGATGAGACTTGGTGTGTTCCTGACTGCCTGCAAGGGTGTTCACAGTGCAGTAACAGACCATATCTCCTCAAAAGCCACTCAGACAGCCAGAAGCACCATTACCATTCCCTCCAAGGGAGCGCTCTGCTCTGCTGATGCCCCTGCAGTGCCGCCTGCTCCGGTACCTCTGCCGGGTGCTGGAGTGTCCCACACCTATCAGCCGCTTTGGGTTCTGGGTGGGGAACTCAGTTCCGGACACTATAGATTGCCTCGAGAGGGGCTGAATTTTTGAAAAGCCTTAGCAAGTAGTAAATTTGTATCAGAAACCAAAGGAGTGACACAAGCAAAGTACTTTTTCTGTTCTGTTTTTTCAGGGATGGTGAATTCCATTGCCAATTTCCATGGTAGAGCAGCTTTACTTTAGGAAAACTGAAAGCAGATTCTCCCAATTTAACTTTTTAAATTAAAGCAGTAAGCCATGACAAGCAGTGAATTTTTTGAGTAGTTATTGCACACTACAGGGGGCATTAAACGGTACAAGACAGAAAGCCGAATGGCTTTTTAAGCACTCAAGCATAGTGAAGCTCAGCTGGGAATGAATTACCTGGACTGTGTTATTGCTACTGTAACATGCAATTCAAGCTTCTAAATAGAAAAGGACAAGCTATGTTCTAAATAACAAATAACCTTAAAGAAACATAAACTAGGAGGAAATCATAAAGACGGGTATGCTACAGAAGTCTTGTATATAATTTCAGACAATTCATCCATAATTCTAAGGATTTAAAACCTTGAGACAGAAAACTTTTGCTAGATAGACAATGCTATATTGTCTATATGTGCACCATAACTGTGGTTTTACTGAGTATTGAAGAATGCGAAAGGTTTCTACATGAAGTAGGAAAACTCAAGGGCATTTAACTCGAGACAAATTAAATTGAAAAATATTTAGATGAAACTCCACTCATTGTATTTATGAAATTTTTAGTATTATTAATTACACTCTTTTTTATACAAGATTTTGCAATTTCATATATTCAAACCTGTCTGCCATTAAAATAAATAAAATTATAAGATAGCAAGAGAGTGAAGTTTCTGAAGTCTGCTGTGATACTCAAGGCTATTCTTTAACCAAGTGAGTTCTTAAAGAGGTCTTCCTGGATTATGGGGCCAAACTAGGCGCTACAAAGCCTAATTTCTAGGCAAGGCAGTCCCTCTTGCATCTGGACCCAAGCAGCTACTGGGGTCCCTGATGTGAAATTATCCAGCCTTCATCATGGTATGTTGCATCGCTCACAGCTGCTCTGCTAGCATTCCCAAACTCTTTTAATGGAGCTTAGAAACTCATGCCAGAAAACTTAAAGCCACTCTCATGTGAATTTCCTAAGCTGAAATTTAAAGCTAAAATTGGCCCAAACCCCTCTGTGACACCAATGCACAAAATGGCTCAGTGATATGAGGTCTATGGCAATTTCCCATGGAAAAGGGCAACCAGCTTCAAAGAGAAATACTGCATCCACCAATGGCAGTCTCCTGCCTGCCCAGCTTATCAGGGTTTTGCAGGTAACTGGGCTGCTTTTTAATGAGCATTTCATGTGCAGAGCACCTGATTTAACTGTGCAAAAACACACACTTGAAAGAGTCTCAGCATCTGCAGAGCAAGCTGATCCAAGAGAGCCAGACACCATTCCTAAGAAGGGAATTAAAAAAACTGAAATGGAACCAATGTGGGGTATCTCAATGTTTGACAGAAATATCAGATTTTTCCAAGGACAGTCTAAATAAAGATATCTTACAACAGGAAATTCTCCACCCTTGCTTTTTAAATTCCTGCATATAAAGTATGAGAGATTTTTTTTTTCTTTTAACAGCATAAAAGCTGTATTAAGGGCAACAGATATTGTTTGCTTGTTTTTCTCTTTTTTCCTTTCCTATTTTTCTACAGCTTCTTCAAAAGAAAAATAACGCACCATTTTCAAGTACGGATTTTGATGGAGAGAAAAAAAAATGTGCTTATGGTAACAGCTTTTATTGTCCCTTTTACTAGCTTAACTGTGCACTTGAAAATGTGGCCCTTTTGCTGTCATGACACTTGAATGACGCCCCATTGCCATGCTTTTAAAGTCACAATCTTCTAGAATTGAAAAAAAGAAACACGTATGCATATATATGTCCACTGATTAACAAGATGTTTTAAAATCCAGAAAAATAACATTCAGCTTGAAAATTTAGTGATGACAGAACTTTAGATGAAGTGCACTTCATCTTACTTCAATGTACGTACTGTGTGAGCTTTACTGTAGACCTCCCTCTCCCTTGCACCTAAAGAAGGTGAAAGCAGGAGGCTGCCTCAGAAGGATCAGTTGCCTGGCTAGGTCCTGTGCCAGAAGGACAAGGCAGGTCTACTGCCATGATGCTGATTGATTCTGATACTCAAGACGCATATAACATAACATCCACACACAAGCCTCATGTTGTCCCTTGCCCTTCCAATTTACAATGGACAGAGATAAAGTCTAAGCCTTCAATAATAAGAAATATTGGAGGTGTATTCTCATCAAGTGAGGACTAGGCTGCAACATCTTGATTAATCTCCTTATTCTGCGTACCTGTCTGGAAATGCACTTTGTGAAAGGTATAATTAAGATTTTTGTCAAATCCCTTCAGCTGCTAGGGATCTGATGAGGGACTTGAGTGAGCAGGAGGTATTCTGATAATACCCTTTTATAACTCAGTAGTTGTACTGATTCCTCCCTGGCCAGAAAGTCTGGGAGCTGAAAACAAATACAAAATACTTGGAAAAATCCTAAAAAAAGGCATTTTGTGAAGGACTCTATTTGGACAATATAAAAGTAATGTCCAAGGTACTAAGAAACAGAGGCTGTTATCTGCAAAGTCACCTAGGACCATCTCGGAATTTACTGATTGCAGAGTTTAAACAAATACATCTGAATAAATCCTGTATTTGCTTAAACATGCATGAGAATAAAATACTTCTCACATATACATGTGCAAAGATGAACCAGAGAAATCCAAGGATTAGTAGAGGCCATAAACCATCAAGCATTTGAAAATGTGTGATTTCATTTTGTTCTAATTTTTTAGATTTACATTTTTACACTTACAATTTTTACATTTACATTTTATCAAAATCTAATTTATGCTATCTCCAGGTTAAGAGAAAAAAAGATCACACATGTAAATTCTTACCACTCTCAGAAGGGCACTGGGATTTCTAGTTAATCATCAGTTTAAACCACCACTCCTCATCACCCCCACACACAGGATCAGACAAAAGAAATGAAATCTGTTTTCAATTTTTTTTTCAATTCAGAGTAGTAAAACAGACCTGGAAAGTCTGTATAGAAGAAAAAGTAACTTTGATTTAATGATCCAAAAGTTCTTGAAAAACATGTGTAGAGAAAAAGTGTTTTCATCTTTAAGTGGTGCTACTCTTGACATGCAGTAACAACTCAAATAGAGAAGATGACAAATAGAGAAAGATTGCCAACCCGGTTGCCAAGTGGTGAATTTAAACTTTCAGTATTCCTTATTGTTGCAATGGTCTGTACCCCTGTTACAGAAGAACAACTTTTTTCCTGTTTTGCCTCTAAACTATTTTACATTAGCCTTTTTGGCTTCTCTTCAATAATGAGAGCATGAGACATGAGAAAGGTGAGCACAGTTGACTGAACGCGTGCTCTGAAAGAAGTATTAAGAAATTAATTGTCTTTCCAGTTGACTATGGTATTCTGTCATTGCTCATAGTTACCAGCATTGCCCTAGCAAGACAGAGGCCACCATCAAACTGACAGTAAACTCTGGGGATTATTCTTTTTCTCCATCAGCCTGTTTCTTTTCTCAAAACTTATTGACTGATATTACAGTAAAGTACTTTGGAGTGCAAAGTGTGCATCATTAAAAAAAGCCTGAACTTTGGATTTGAAATAGCTCTGGGTTCTTGGCATTTTAGGTTTCATATTCCACTCATTACTTCTACTTTGTAATGGAGAAGGTCTTGGTAGAGACATGAGTAATGCAAAATTCTGCTGTGGGAGAACAAAATCATGCCTTCAAGAAACTTATCAAATGCATCACCTATAGTCACAATTTCTTTGTACACGAACCATGATTAACTGTAAGTATTCCTTGAACAGTTCGGACGTGTCCCTTTCACCACACAGGTTAATAGCAAGCAAGGCATTTTGATTATTTTAGAAATCTTTGTTCATGTTGTACAGTTTCCTTGACTGATGAAAGGATGTTCTTCAGCATCAGCAAAAGAGATGTCAAACATACATACTTGAAAACAAGAGATATTTTTATAGACGCATTTTTCACTACCTTTTTGACAATATGCATTTTATATTGAGCTATTTGAGAACAGCAGATAATTAAGAATAACAACACATTAAAGAGGTAGTGTTCAATACTTAAATAAACGTTCGTGATCAGATGGAATCAATCTTGTGTAAATTCATCTCGTTTTCAGTTCTGCTTGTGACGATGATGTAGATGAACTATCAGGAAACAGTTGATTCAGAAAAAGCTTAACTAATATACACTGTTTCTAGTAATAAAATGAACCCATTAATCAAGATGGCATAAGTCTATTTACAGGGAAATAGTTTTGTGAAGAAAGTTAATATCCTCCCATCCCAGCAAATGCCATGGCTGAGGGACCCTGCACACACAAACTGCTCGGTCAGGGCAGCTACGATTGGGTATTTCTTTTCAAATTTTCACAATATGTTTTAGAAAAAGAAACCGATAAACACCTTGAAGTCTTTTGCTGTGTTTTTTTCTTAGCGTTTGCAATAGTTTGCTCCTCTGGAGCTAATTAACACCGTGCTGGGAAGCGGTGCTCTGAGTCGCTCGTGGGAAGGAGCGGGCAGGAGGGCTTGCAGCCTGGCTCGGACACGAGCAGCTCTCATCTAGAGCCTTCACACCGCGCAGGGAGAAGGGGAAATGGGACCAAGGAAACACACAGAGATTCCTGATTTTTATTGGCAGGCCGCAGGCGTGATCACGGCTCCCGCAGTGTTTCTCTCCTACCTCCTGCAATACTTTGCACCATGAAGTTGGAAGCGAAATAATTAAACAACGCAATTAGGCGTTTATTTTAACTCTGTGGGCCGACGTGTTGGCTGCGGCTTTGCGAATGACGAGCACTGCAGCTGCCGCGCTCCGCGCTGGGAGCAGCTCAGCTGCGCCGTGTGTCATCGCTTCCCATCCTGCTCGCCCGTTTTAATTAGCCTCTCTTGCAGGCAGCAAATCAGACCGATATTCTTCCTAAATGCTGCAAGTGCCCAGAGCAAACTGCAGATACTGAGGGAGAAACAAAAAGACAAACAAGATGTTTGTGCTCTCTATTACACCAGAGCTTTACCAACATAGGCAAAGCTATCAAAATAGCCACGCTCTGGAGTGAGAAGACTTACTACTATCGCAGCAGTGTTGCTGCAGAGTTATTAGGCATCCCACTGGGGTCTCTGTGATAACAGACCTGGGTTATGTGAGCCTCCTGGCCCATGCTCTCCTTCCACCTGCCCTTCGCCCAAAGGTGGGATAGTTCCCCCTGCATGGCCTGTTCTAACAGCCAGGGGGAGGCAGGGGGGACGCAGGCATCTTTGCTCCATGCCTCGCACTAGCCAACTCAGTATCACCACTGCTCAAAAGAAAAATTGCCAGTTGTCTCTCTTTCCACCAAAAGCAAAGAACCAGGCCAAGTGCATTTAGCTATTATGAACCTAAGAAAACCATTTTCTCTTCTTTAGGAGGCCATACAGGTTCTCTTAGAGAAACAGTTTCTTTTGGCTTTATTCAGCCTTCTCCAAAAATATTTCTCCCCCAAAACAAATCAAAAACCAGATACATCTCTTCCCTCTCCAAGCTCCTCATCCCCTTGAAGAGGTAGTCCTTTAAATTTGCAAGCTGTTACACATCACCTCTGCTTCTTGGGGTTAGCCAGCAGGATCACTTGCCCGTGTAATACTGTAAAGGCTCCACAGGGCCTGTGAGCTACACACCTTTTCCTCTTTCCTGACCTGCATCTCCTTGCCCTCTCCCCGGCACCCTGCCAAAACCAGCAGTGAAACTGGTGATCTCCCAATGGAGCGGATGAAAGAAACACCAAAAAGAAACTGGGTGAAAAAAAAACAGGGGAAAATATACCTCGGATGGACAGGAAAACATAAAGTATGCCAGGACCTTGCACTGCATCTTGAGGTGAAGTCCTTAGCACAAAGTCTTTGTTTCCAGCAAGATCTGATCAGCTGCAGATGAAACATCAGTGTAGGAAAGAGGGAGAGGAGACTCATAGCTATACAGTACCCCAGAGAGCGGGGTCCATGAAGGTATGCAATAGTTGTGCTAGAAATCTTGGTAAAATTGCAATACTTATTTTTGTGTTGATCCTGATAAAGATTCAAATTGCATCCCACATCACTTAAAAGACATCTCAATGGAAGAAGTCCAGTTATCAAATTAATAATTGCTCTAATCCAGACTACATTAAATATTTATAAACATAACATGAAAGTATTTTAAGCATGCTAACAGCTACTTTGTTTCAGAAAAATAGTTCCTGACATGATACATACAGGTTGCTCTGTACATACAGAACTCTAGTCTTCCTGTTGCTATAACTCAGCTAGGACGTGAAATGCACCTTCCGCTTATTCTCTAACTCTTGTAATGATGAAATAAAATAGATTCCCAAAGAAAAATCTTTTAAACCACTTACAACTCAGCAGATCATTTTACATGAAGAACTCAATGTCTCATACATTGTATGAGCTGGAGAGTTAGAAGTTAATAACGCTATAAACCGGATTTTTGGAGGATGATTACACATGCGGCTCTGAGTGCGCACTAATCTGAAGACATCTTGGTCAGATGAAACACAGTAGAGCGGTGGCTTTTCTCCCAAGGACATGGAAATAAGCTGTTGTACCAAGGTAGGAATGCACTGTGCTGGAGAAGGGAAAATAAGACGTAACAAGGCTAGGCAAAAGACTCACTCTCTAAGATATCAACAACCGGGTTTGACATCAATGGAAATGCTCAAGAGAATAGTGTCGACTGCAAAACAGTGGTCCTGGAAATACTAATATTCTAATACAATCTTAGAAGAGCACAAAAGGTTAAGTTACCATAAATTATCTGACCTGCAACTGCACTGATCCACAATTGTCAAATTCACCATTTACAATATTCATACAACCTCCTTAAGTGAAAGCAAAGTAAAGGATTATTCAAGTCTGAGACCAAGATAATGCAAAACTGGGGTAACAAAAAAAACATTTGAACAACTGCCTGTTGACATACTGAAAAGCATATGCATGTTTGCCAAAGCAGGAAACTGCTAAGGATTATGCTTTTCCCTGAACAGTTGTCAGCTTCCAGCATGTAGCCTACAAAAAGAGGTTTAAGAAAACATACTGAACTGCAAGCAAAAATAGTACCAAGTTCAGGCAGAGCTCAAACAGCTGCATTGCGGTAGATGTTTGCTCTGAACATCGTGACAGAAACCTGTGAGCATTCAGCGAACGGTATCCCGTGCGTGCTTTTAAACGCAGTTCCAGGATGTTGTGAGTTCTTTTACTCCCACTGCCTGGGATGACAAAGCAATGAATACAATTGTCAGGCAGAAAGGAAAAGTGAAAAACTACTCTGAGGCGCTTCAGCAGCAGCATAAAGATTTCCACTCTCAGCTTGCTTCTGACTATGCTACGAGCGATGATAGGGGAAGGAGGAAAGAGCAGACGGATATGGGCACTATAGACATGCACCAGTGTGTGACAAACATGTACAGTGCCGGAATGAGGAAAGACTGGAACAGAAAGAGGGAAAATTGTTCCACAGTAAAGAAAATTATGAATGAAGAATAACTGGCTATAGAAAAAAAGTAGAAAAGCCAAACAGTGGGGGAAAAAAAATCAAAGTGCAGTAAACAGTCTAAACTTTAAAACGTCTATCTTTTTACATGCATCTCACCAAGTACGAGATTTTGAACTAAAGGTTAGAAATACTGAATAGGAGGTAGACCCCAAAGCTGAACATAGCCAACACCATTAAAAATGAACAGACTTTTTTTCTCATTTTCTTTCCTTCTTACCCTTGTCCAGTTAGAAAACCCTTTTAACAACTGATTTAGCCCATTAGTTTTAGCCCATTCAATTCATTCTTGTTCTATTATTTTCTATGGCAGCTTTAGTAGTGCCTTTATCACTCTGGCAAATGTCTTCTTCATTCTCTACCTGTGGCAGATGGGCATAGCTCTTCATGAAGCCGTACTGCTCGCTTCTTGCTTCACAAGGCTATCACAGCATCCTCAGTCATCCTTTCCCCACTATCGACACCCTCAAGTTTTGCCTATGAGAAATTATAGTTAAAAGTTTTTCTAATTAATAGACTATATTCCTTTATCAGTGAGAAATTTATCTGCAATTCTTTCTCATGGTGAGATATTTTGTTCTCATGAATTTACTCATATGCTTGTACATTACTTCAGCACACTTGTCTTCCTCCTTCCTCTTCTCCTTCCTCTTACTATTTTAACACATTTTAATACATAAAATATCATTATCTTGTTCTTATTTACTGAGAAAAAAAAACCTTGACTATTTAGTTTCCTTTGAATGTCTCAGTTGGACTACTTGTAATTCTAATTATCCACTCACTTTCTCACCTCCAAGGTATATTTTAAATTACTCAGACATGCCTAGATTGTGTGAAGGCATGCTTTGTACTTCCCAAATCCTTTGGGGAAGTTTTATTCACTTAAAAACATCTGGAGACCTTTTCTACAATATTTTGGATGACGAGTTCCTGATATTTCCTCTTCTTTTATTAAGGAAATACAAGAGCTTCTCACTTCAGTTTTCTTCAGCTCACTTTTCTTCATCCATTGTACCTCAGTTTTGTCTGGTAGTTCAACATCTTAATTATAGACACACTTTTATTTTCACAAAATTTAAAAAGATTTGATGTATGTTAATTTGATCCAAAACCATTTTTTATTACCAGCTTTTTTATCATGTTTTCCGTTCTTACTATGCTATCTCTTTTCAAATTTATGTCTGGTTGGGGACACAGTGAATTATAATTTTAGTAAACAGAGAGAAGCTGAAAAATCAATGAATCTATGCAAACAACTATCCTATAAATTCTACTGTCAGTGACTGTTAAAAGGATTTGACATGCAGCCCTAAATAGAACCAACATAAACACAACCCTAAACAGCAGTCTTATATAAGAAATGCAATCCTATATAAAGACATGCATTATTAGTTCTGCAGTTAAAAATATTTCAAAGAATGTAGGATACCAGTGCATGTGAGTTTCTTTTCTTCTCCCTTACCCTAGCATATAGGAGGACTCACATGATAACAGGAGGTGATGAACAGCCTAGACACCAAGTAGATCACAGTTGCCCAGGTTATTCCCCACCCTCAAAGACTCATACCATTCGTACTCATTTTTGACAGAAACACAAAGCTTCAGTGAATCAATCTACATCTTGTGTTTCCTTGGGTTCATGTCTGCAGCGAGTCACAGTCCCTCCTCACTGTCACTGTTGAAATGTCCTTCCAGAAAGGTAGAAGGCCAGCAAAAAGGATAGGACCTTTAAACTGCACCATTTGAAAAAAATGGAGGACATAAATTGAATAACTTCATACAAACCAAATTTTGAATCAAGTGACATACTGTTTCTGTTTTTTTTTTTTCACAGAAATTCTGAAAAGCTTGCTCTTATGGATGTGTAAACTCGGTCATTTTGGAGACTTATTTTTGAGTCTGTGTCCTTGTTTCTCAAAACACACTTTTTAACAAGGAATAAAAACAAACATTATCGTTGACAATAAAACTAATTTTGCTGTTGTTGGCATCTTTCTTGGTCAAACCACAGTCTATGAAACACAGGCACCTGCACGCAGGGCCAGGAGAACTGCCTGGGTACACCTGGAAGGCTGTCAGGAGTGCAGAATCTCTCTAGAACAGAGGTGCTTCAGGCCCTTGTTGGAAGATTTGTGGAGTTATCCCTGTCTCTCAGCCTGAGTGGAATAAATTGTGCTGTGTCTTATGTGATTTATCTGCATGCTGCACTTGGATGCAGTCACAGGCTGTGAAGTTCACGTGTGATGGCACTAGCAAGATCTTTAACATGCGATGTCTGAGGTAATAAACCACTTTATCTCAGATTGAGGGAGTGCTTTAAGATGACTGCCGATACAACACAAAGCTTTTACAAAGGACCAAACTGCACTAATGCATGTAGTTTCCTTTGGGGAAAAAAAAAGTAATAATAATAATAATAATAATAATAATAAAATGGTATTAAGGGCACACAACAAGGCCTCTAATAGTAGTTACATTTGACCTTCAACTATTCCCCTGTGGGGAATTCCTGTGCAAATGCTTTTTAAAAGTCTCCTTTTAACAAACACATTTTGCAGGACTCCTCCATACATTCACAGTTTAACCGAAATAAAAAGCAGCTTTGTGGCACCTGCATAGTGAATGGACAAAACCATAGTCCTTTAAGGAACACAAAGATTCTTCTCTATTCCACTACAGGTTTGATAAACTTACTACAGGTTTAAACCTACCATAAGTTTACCAAACCTATACCTACAGGTATATCTATAAACTTATAGGTTAAACCAGCCCAGTGCCATTTTCTGCCAACGAGGCCAGCTGGCATCGGTCTGGACACCACCATTAAACAGTATCACTTTCCAGTGAGAAGTGCACACAGAGTAGGTACTGAGAAAGCTCCTGTGAAAAACTCCTAGACTGTCAGGAAACCACCTACCTAGTTGGTACAGCCTGAAACCACTCTAGCCACCAGTTTCAAAGCTTAATTTTCTTGTACAGAGAAAGTCAAAAGAACCAAAAGCACATTCAGATTAAGCAACGAGATTAAGAGAGGAATAAAGCTATATGTTCGTGTCTAACACTGGATTGCAGAGTATACTGCACTGCAGCAGGCCAGCGTAAGCTCCTAAATGAATATGGAAAGGATGTTATTTCCACTCCAGGTATCTGAGGGAGATTTACCTACCTTACTGAACTATTTATGAATAAAGTTATTTGTGACAGAATGAACATGAACAAATTGTTCTTACATTTATTTGTAACACAAAAAAATTCCTCATAAATGTTATTTACACTACAGATAATTTCAGTACTGATTAACTAGAGCATCCTTGTTCAGGAGAGCACTTGAGCATGTCCTCAAGTCCCGTTGAAGTCAATTATTAGCTTAGGTAAGAGAATTAGTTATAAAGAGAGATCTGGGAAGAACAGTGGACATCATAGGAGAGGGAGAATGGAGAAGCAAAAACAGTACTTGGGACAGAGCCTAACTAAAAAAAAAGGATTTGAGATTAAACTAGGTGGCTTTTGACCAATACTTTTTGGCCATCATAAAAGTCTGTAGCTCTAACACAAATGAAATGGAAAATACTTCTCATTTTTTTCATGACTCATGCAAAACAGTTCATTCTCTATATGTTTCCTTAAAAATTCTTTTAACAAATACATTAATTCCATAACACAAAGCTACTTTTAGCCTGAACTGAGCACTTGTAAGCTCAACTATAATTAAAGACAGAAACATAATATTTGTCAACTAAAGAGGGGGAAAAGAAGGAATAAATAGATATAGGGAAATATAAGAGGAATGCTTTCCTAAGGGCACAACCAACAATCCTGGGGAAAATGCATGAGAAGGAATTAAGCACATAATTAAGTAATGATTTAGTTGATTTGCTCAATTTAGCGCACCATGCTCCTTTGATAACAGGAACACTCACACTATATAACATAATTTATTCAGTGAATTTGTCTTTCACGTGAACAACGTAGCAGCAATCAAGCTGCATAAAACAAGTCCACTTCGCCCAGGGGAACACGGAGGCTCAAAGCGTCACCTCCTGCTTGGAGTCTCGTAGCCTCTCTCTGTCACATATCGTTTCTGCTTAGCTAATTGCACTGTCAGATCACAGCATGGGCTGGGGCCGACACCAGATACCTAAGCTAAGGATTTAACTTGGAATACAGTGCGAGTCTTTTACGCAGACAAATCTAAACATGCAATCAAGACTTTCATTCCAATATATCCTTGAGAGGGAAAGAAAAAATAACGCACGCATGCACACATGAAAAAAAAAGAAAAAGAAAAGAAAAAAAGACAGTGTCTCCCCTAGAGTAGCATGGAAAACAAATAGTTTTGTATACTATTCAAATGATGGTAAGATTATCTGAGAACATGCTTCCTCCCATCCACTGCCCATACTTACTGTCTTAATTAACCTGTCCTTCTTTCCTCCTCCTCTTCCCTAAAAAATGGCTTTTCCAATACTATCAGGGTAAAATAACATCTCCTTGGGTTTAGGTCCCAACTCTGCTATAGATTTCCTGTGTCAGATGTTGATTTCCCTGGACCACCGGAGTGAGCAACTTCAGGGTCTTAAAGTGGGGATGGCCAGCACCACTTGTCCCCAAGCCAAGACTGGTACATGATGGTTGGTTTAAGGAGAGAGCTAGAGGCCTTCTCCTGGGGTCTCAGAAAGGTATTTAAAAGAGTGGGACACTCTTTTTAAAAGAGTGGGAGAGAGGGACTAACCTGAGGAGGTGCAAAGGGAAATGTTGAGAAGAGGACACATGCTGAAAAATCTTTCCTCAGCTTTCCTTTCTACTTCACCAAGGGTTACAGTGAGGCATCTGTTATTTATCACCTCTGGACCAAAACCTTTTGGAGATTTTCCAATAAGTGATTCTTTCAGAAAACTGAGTGAGTTTCACATTTACAGCAGAGCTTCTACATTTTTGTTGCTGATTACATCAGTTTTCCTCTGCTATTGAGAGGGTTTATAGCCAGTTCTTTTGCATTGCTCTGAGACAGCACTTCGCTAACTACAAGCAGCACTGAACATTTAAAAAGTACACACAAAACATGACTGAGTTTTGATGTCTAAATTTTGATATGTCTAATAATTACACCTTTGCTCATATATGACTTGGGTAAAGAATGCATTAAATTTTTGTTCTCTCCAAGCCTTTTTCAGCAGTCAAGCAAATGCATTTGCATACATCTCACAAAATCTGCAACACCAACCTCTTCTCTCCCCCTCAACACTTGTGATTGCAAGCTGATGGCCACTTACACTCATGTGATTTTATTTGTTTGTGGTCCAGAGAAGTCTAATTGCTCATATTTTAGAATTCAGCTCATTGACAACAACATGAGAATGACAAGAAAAAACACATTTTCAAAGAGCTGAAAAAGCTCTGACAGATAGCAATCTACTGTCCCAAGTTTGATACCAGTGAAATCAAATAGCTAAATATATTCAAAAGTACTGAGATTGACATCTTAATTAATCTGGTTAGCGGTTTAAAATGATCTAGCAACCAGTCACAACTCTCTGAAATAGCTTATAATAGATCAGATAAAAGGACAACTTTTAGTAAACTGAGAGCTAATAATGAAAGATTAAAGGATCCATCTAGAGTGCAATCAATTAATTTTGCTACAGGAAACACTGGATAAAAGTCTAGTGAACTTTTTTTTTTACTTTCTCCCTTCAGGGAATCAGTAAAATTCATAAAGAGCACTATGAATTTAGGTTTATAATTAAATAGTAAAAGCTGGCCTTAAAAAAAAATCTGCATCTTTATGCTTCCAATCTAAGGATTTCTGTCAAGAATCACTGTTTTAAGATTTTATATATCTTCACCAAATACTTCCATTCAGAGCTAGATGGAGTCAAAAACAGTTAATAGTAGAACATATGAGCCTTCAGATATTGCAGGAAGAGCTACCATATCAAAGCCTAAAATGTTGATAGGATCCCAAGCTCGCAAATCAGAGAATGAGAAGCTTGCAGTGAGAGAAGCAAAGCAGTACATATAAAGTTTCCTTGTAGTAGCCACATTTCTGAGCAGCTATACTCTTCTCCTTGAATTCAGGGATAAAATTTACCATACTTGCTCTTCAAAAGTGGTATTTACTAATTTTATATCCAGAAGTCAAACCTACTGAGAAGGGGCTTCAGAGCTAACTCCATCACCAGTGACTCTTAGGCGGTAAAGCTGCTTAAAAAGGCTGGCAGCCAAACGGAGGACATGGAAATAGACCACATAACATCTCCCACATGCCAGCCAGGAAAGCTGGCTGGGGTCCTGCTTCTGCAGTCCCAAATACCACCATCTTTTCAACCTACAGCTTTCAACATATTAAGCAGAGCCTCCAAGGCACTGCTGTGCTTTGTAGCCCACAGAGAATCACTGAATCAAGTCATAAAGATGTGATGCTCTATTCAGAGCAGCTAAACATTTAGAAAAATCAAAAGCTCAACATCTTCTAGCCCAAACTGTATGTCAAATGTAATTGATCTTCATAAGAAAAAAGAAACTTACTAAGGGGTTTAAAAATAAAATATAAAGGAATCAAAGTCTACTGTATGGGGAAAAAGAGGCTGCTGCACTGTGGGATCAAAAATGGTTCATACAGGCCTAGACCCATTTAAATAATCAGTCAGTTTATTCTAACTTACTACCCTGAGGAAGTCTCTTTTACTTTGAGCGAAGTATCAGAACTACTGTAGCATTTCTCCGGAAAGCCAGCATGGAGCTAACAAGTAGTTGTGTCCCTGAGGAAAATTAATCCTCCTGTCTCTGAATCTGTGCCCACTGATATCACATACAACCCACATGAAAGCTTGAACTTAGAAGTTACATCTTGTTTTGAGTCCAGCACCCATATTGCAACAGGCCATAAACCTCATTATCAACCATTATCTTAGCACTGTTCAAGGCTTAATCCAGCAATTTATGTGAGCACTCTAACACCCAATATATGAGTTACCTGGTGCTAAGTCTTCTTTAGTGTAAAACCTCCTCAAGTAAGGGATCCAAAAACAGTGGGAAAAAAATGTATCTGAAATACATTGAAATACATGCAATACATGAGCAAGGAGTTTGTGGCAATGCTCAAGCAGAAGAAGGTGGTATACAGAATGTGGAAGAAAAGGCAGGCTTCCTGGGAAAAATACAGGAGCGTAGTCAGGGAATGCAGAGATGCAACTAGGAAAGCTAAGGCGCAGCTGGAACGCAGCCTGGCAAGGGATGTTAAAAATAACAAGAACTTCTACAAATATATTAACAGTAAGAGGAAGATTAGGGGAAATGTGGGTCCTCTAGTGAATGGGATGGGCACCCTGGTTACGAAGAACACAGAAAAAGCAGAGCTGCTGAATGCCTGCTTTGCTTCGGTGTTTACCAAGGGCAGCCCTGTAGAGTCCCAGGCCCTAGCGACAAGAGAAGAAGCTGGAAGAAAGGAAGACTTGCCCAGGGTAGAGGAAGATTGGGTCAGAGAGCACCTAAGACACCTCGATACCAACAAATCCATGGGCCCCGATGGGATGCACCCCAGAGTGCTGCGAGAGCTGGGGGATGTCGTAGCCAAGCCACTCTCCATCATCTTTGAAAGATCCTGGAGAACGGGGGAGGTGCCGGAGGACTGGAAGAAGGCCAATGTCACGCCAGTCTTCAAAAGAGGCAAGAAGGAGGACCCGGGCAACTCCAGGCCGGTCAGCCGTACCTCCGTACCTGGAAAAGTGATGGAACGGCTCATACTGGCCGTTGTCTCCAGGCACGTGGAGGACAAGAAGGTGCTCAGGACTAGTCAGCATGGATTCGCGAAAGGGAAATCATGCTTGACTAATCTGATAGCCTTCTATGATGGGATGACCGGCTGGATAGATGAGGGGAGAGCGGTGGATGTCATCTACCTTGACTTCACCAAGGCTTTTGACACCGTCCCTCACAACATCCTCCTGGACAAGCTCCGGAGGTGTGGGCTGGATGAGTGGTCGGTGAGGTGGATTGGCAACTGGCTAGATGGCAGAACTCAGAGGGTGGTGATCAGCGGTGCAGAGTCTAGTTGGAGGCCTGTGTTGAGCGGAGTGCCCCAGGGGTCAGTCCTCGGTCCAGTCCTGTTCAATTTATTTATCAACGATCTGGATGAAGGCACAGAGTGCTCCCTCAGCAAGTTTGCAGATGATACGAAGCTGGGAGGAGTAGCGGATACTCCAGAGGGCTGTGCTGCCATCCAGAGGGACCTGGACAGACTGGACAACTGGGCGGTCAAAAACCTCATGAAATTCAACAAGGCCAAGTGCACGGTCCTGCACCTGGGGAGAAATAACCCCAGACACCAGTACAGGCTGGGGACCGACCTGCTGGAGAGCAGCTCTGCTGAGAAGGACCTGGGCGTCATGGTGGACGACAGGTTGACCATGAGGCAGCAGTGTGCCCTCGTGGCCAAGAAGGCCAATGGCATCCTGGGATGCATTAAGAGGAGCGTCTCCAGCAGGTCGAGGGAGGTGATCCTGCCCCTCTACTCAGCCCTGGTGAGGCCACATCTGGAGTACTGTGTCCAGTTCTGGGGCCCCCAGTACAAGAGGGATGTGGAGCTGCTGGAGAGAGTCCAGCGCAGGGCCACGAGGATGATCAGGGGCCTGGAACATCTGCCCTATGAGGAGAGGCTGAGGGAGCTGGGCTTGTTCAGCCTGGAGAAGAGAAGGCTGAGAGGGGATCTGATCTGTGTCTATAAGTGCCTCAAGGGAGGCAATGAGGAGGATGGGGCTGGCCTCTTTTCACTGACAGAACCAGAGGAAATGGCCACAAACTGAGGCATAAAAAGTTCCACGGGAACTTAAGGAAGAACTTCTTGACGGTGAGGGTGACAGAGCACTGGAACAGGCTGCCCAGAGAGGTTGTGGAGTCTCCTTCTCTGGAGATCTTCAAGACCCGCTTGGATGCAGCCCTGTGCCATGGGCTCTAGGTGGCCCTGCGTGTGCAGGGGGGTTGGACTAGATGACCTCTAGAGGTCCCTTCAAACCTTAGGCATTCTATGATTCTGTGAAATCCTCCCCAGATCACAGTGACCTAACCATGCACTTTGCCCATTCAGGATTTTGACTGGGCTGCCAAAGCAGTATCTTCCAGTATGCTTCGAGGAACGCCCTAGGGCTTCTCCTTTTGTAAAATGGCCTCCTAGTTACAGCACTTTATGTCATCTGGGAACTTGCATCGACATGCACCTGTAAAATGGGCAGGATTCTCTCAAGACCTTTAATGGTCAAGCACTCTAACCATCAGCCTATTAAAGAAAAGAGCATAAGCACCTCAGTCTGTAATCAGTTTTAAAAAATGAAGAAATGAAAGAAAAAAGAAAGGATGTGTTTTTGGCATGCTCTCAATACTGCACACAACATTTCAAAGTGAGTGGTTCTTCATTCAGCTTCTTGACCCCTGAAAAAGAAAACACTTGAACACACTGAAATAAATACCATTGAATAGGTTTGGATGCAATTTCCCATCGCTTTGCCATCATGTTCCAACAGTTTCATGCCTTCTAGTTCACTACTGAGACATCTTTCACAACATCCCTTGGGTCAACAAGCAATTCCAGTTCCAGAGTCTTTTTCCAGCATTAAGGCCAAGACAGCAATATAGAAAATTCTTCTATTCTTTGTAAATACTACTTTCTAACAAAATGATTCTTCAGACCTTTCATGCAACTATGCTATATAATTTCTCTCAAATCTTGCTGATTTTAGCTTTTAAATTTTATCTTTTGTCTTCCAGGGACCCTCATCTAAAAGCACCAAGGTGTAACCAGTTCCTTATGGCTATCACATGCATTGGGACTACCCTTCACTTTGTGCCTTGTTCTTCTCCTCCAACCTAACTCCGCTCTGCTGTCTCACAAGGGGAAGTCATGTAACTGCCTGATTGTCCGTACCTATAGAGGCTGATGCAGCCTGACATGACACTTGGTAACATAAGCTACTAAAAGCACCTGGGTCATGTCCAGACTATTCCCAGGTCTATCTTTGTTTACATCCCCAAATGCCATTTGGCTGGCTTCCCCCTGGTTTCTTGGACACCTTAACTCTGATTATCTCAGACCATCTGACAGGCTGTCCTTGTTTTATCTTTCACACTTTACAGTTAATTGTCTGCTGAGCAGATACACAGTGATATTCAGTATCTGAGAAGACCGGGACTTTTTACTCAAATAATGGCAGCCTTACCTATCTCTTCTTCAAGGCTATTCCTGCAGCGCACCCCAGAACACATCTGTGAAACTTGAGCCCTGCAGAACAGAAAAAGGGAAAAGGGCAGCGAAGAACTACAAGCAAAGAAATGTAACTGACTTCCCCAGTCAAGTGTTAGATGGTGGTTACTCTCTTATGAGAAGTACCAAGTGCTATATATAAACACAGAACATTTTAACAGGAATTGAGAGTGCCATTCCCAGCTCAATCCCAGATTTCTCTGAGGCTTGTAGTCAGACCACTAGCATAGAAAACCCAGGCTCAATTTGCTTTTTCAAATCAGACAGAAGATAAATCTAGAACAGAAGTCTCACTCTTAACTACCAAGTGCGGATCCTGGTGCTCACACTAGTCACACTAAAGCCCTTTGCATGAAGACATCCACAGCTATGAATAATGACTGTAGGAGGTGTTTTGCACTAGTCCAGAATGCAGTTCTTAATTGCTTTCAACCTACAGACAGAATTTTTCCCATACCAACATGTACCATGTATAAAACCTTACCCCAGCATCCACTGAAGACAGTGGGAATCTTCCTTGGATGCTAAAGCAAGCAGTCCAAAAGCATAATTTCCTGCAATACAAGCAGCATTTCTGTGACAAAAATCGCTACAGAGTGCAATCAATATACAATGTATGAGGCATCACAGCACATCACAGCATACAGAATTATATGACAGCAAGACATATGAGCACCTTGTGCAATAAGCTTAAAAATTACCCCTAGAGAAGCCAGGAGAGAGGGATATAGAATTTCCCAAACTTATGAACTAATTAAGGTTGTCAAACACAGAAAGTTTGTTGATGGCAATATCTGTGCATGATACAGTCACTAGCACAGTAACTAGCACATTTTGCAGCACCACAGGTCATTCTCTCAGCTCTCCTCTCAGCCTGCAAAAAGATTTGATATTCCTGACTACAGTTAGCAAAAGAATGAGGCGGCACTCCCTGCCCTGAACAGGCCACTGCACGTCAGAATGATTTCTCCAAATCTGTCTCTCTCTCTACACACGCATATTGCTAGATATTTGCAATCTTCATGGAAATGTAGTTACTGGAAGGCTATGGCTGCCTTTAAAAGCAATGAAGATTTATCAGGCCCAAATACAAAATATCAGAAAAAGCATTTAGTCTATCTACTGAACTAGAGCAGCAGACATAGCTGGCCTCTAGGCAGGTAAGGAAAACAGAAATAATGTTATAGTATCTCATAGGAAGGAAGAGAATAAAGTGGGCACCACGAGTATGTGCATTATTTGTTGCTGCTCCTGGCAGAGGCAAAGTAATTTGTTTAGCTTTTAGCTGATTAATGTAGTGATCAGCATCTTGACAATAATACATCAGTAGACTAGTGTGCCATTTTAATAAATTTTACAAGACATTTTCATCATATTGCTTGTGAGTCCCATCCCTTTCTTTATCTGTTCAAGTGCAGCATTAGGTTGATTGAACCACTGAGCTAACGTTAACATCCTAAAATAAACATGCTAATATAAACTGCAGGAGGATCCACATCAAAGTTTACTACAGCTCTTCCTCTTCCCTGCTTCAGGCCACAATTAGAAAGACAAAGTGCTTAAGAACTCTCACAATTGTATTTTATTTGACATCAGCAATATACACTGCATTATAATAGGAACAATTTTTGCACAATCTTTCTTGCAAGATGGATTTATTTTTCCAAATACATAGATGTTCATAATACAGGAAGGTAGTAACAGTTAAGCTGCACAATAGCAAAACAACTTGACCAAACCACCTTTTAAGATTTTTAGTATAATCAGGTGACCAGCCTGTGACACCAGTCACACCACCACATGAACACATGTGACACCAGTGACACATGTGTTCAAATAATTTAGTTAACCTCCAATTCTTCCAGTCTTCCAGCCTTATTTTTTTTGTTCCGTTCCAACAAAAATGTGCATGAAGAATCATGTAAAGGAATTCAACTCTGAGGCTTCCCTTGCTTTGATTTCCTTCCAGTTTTTCCTCATGCATGAGTCAATACAACGAGATATACGTCAGAATTTGGCATGGCACAGAGACTTTTGCAACATGCATCTAGGACAGTCACATATTGCAGAATTAGTACATTTTTGAAAGAGAAGTTAGGGGATTTAGGTTTCTCTGGAAAGAGTGTTAACGAAGCATTTCTACGATGCTGTATTAGTGCATATTTTCTGCATGCCACAGCTTTTACAGAAAACAAAGATACAACTACTTCAGAATCCTTCATTTTTTCCACTGGGAATATTTCTTACAATGGCCTAAGCTTAAATCTAAATGCTTTGGTTGCAATGGAACAGGGCTTCACAAGAAAAGAAAAGCTCACAGCTCATTAAAATATCGGTAAATATTAGCTTTTTCTTGCTTTTTATTTTTTTCCACTTAAAAATGCCACACAGCTATAAATGGCTGCTGAACCTCAAGTAGAAATCCCTCTTTCCTTTTGGTTCCCAGCTTGGTACAGCCATTACACTTTGAATTAGCCACTGGCACAGAAACAAGTATCTTTTTCCCCACTCTCAGACCAGAGAAGCAGACTGAGAGTGGAGGCTCCACATTATCTGTTAGGTGAATTTATTATAACAGCTCACAGAAATGCCTCAGCAGTCTGTAATATTAGAACTAGCAGGAAATGCAGTCACTGGTAGAGTGCAAGGCAAGAGCATAAGGGTGAGGAGCAATATAGAAACTATATGATAAACCTGGGTAACTGTTATATAGATTTTGTTTATTACAAGCAAACGAACACTATATTTTCAGCCAAACTTTTAATATGCTTTTGCTGTTCCATGTATTTGCTAGTGATGCAACGTTTTTCAGGTATTTCAGGTTAAACAGTTCTTGCCCCAGTAGCACACAGCTTGTGCAGACCAGTAACACCAGCATAAACCCTTCACCTCTGCTGCTTTACTTTTACAGGCACAAGCCCAGGACAGTGGCTACTGATATTGCCACAGTGAAAACCTTAAGGTGCCAAAGCAGTATCTGAGCTCCCGATCAGTATTTCACACAGTTTGTCAGCGGGGAGAGGGAGACTGGCTCATTGTCAACTCAATAAAATTAAAACTGGATAATCCAGCAGACAGAAGACCAAACGAAGCCGGGAAATCCTGTGTCCATGCTAAAACTGACTTGTATTTCAAATATGCAAAGTGCTTTATGTCACTGTTGTTACTGAAAGCCAGACCTTTAAATACACCCAGGTCCCTTTCTCCCATGTCAGCTGGAAGCCCCTGTGCCGCCTGCATCCCGGGTTGTTCCGTGCCAGGCTCTGCGCGGCAGAAGCAGCCCCCACAGCCAAGGTCTGCAGGGATCCTGCATGCCCAGCAGCACCGTGAGGGACCGGCCAGGCGGCACCAGAATGATGCAAAAGTAGCCGCCTGTGCTGGAGCAGTTCATTTTGAAGACAGTACATTTGGGTTTTTGAGCAGCTAATGAGCAGCTCTTCAGCCTAATTCAACTCATGTCTTACCTCAGCAAAACACTGAATAGTCTAAGGCTCAGCTGTTCTCTTCTAGAGCTGGGATACCTTCCCCTGCTGTCCTTTACCAGGACTAAATTTAGATGAATTTGACCACATGCAAACTCAGCAAGTCAGGGAAACCTGGGGTCCTGACTGTGCACCTTCCCAACTGGACTGATGAGCTGAGGTAAAAACCTAAAGCCTTGATTGTGAATACCTTGCCTCCTGCACTTCCCCAGAATATGCTAGAGAGAAAAACTTCCAAGTAGAAAAGCAGGATGTTAGCTAACTTATTAATAAGAACAACTGAGAGCATATAGGTCAGACAGAGGACTTTTTGTTTATTCATATATTTTCTATTTTCCAATTTCGATATAGTTATGCATATTATTTCTAGATAGAAAGTGAGAAGTAATCTTTCTAAATCTCTCTACAAAATTCACTTGTGCCTTTACAATCTCAAAAGAAAAATATAAAAATCAATATATTTGTGGATCAGCCACCAACCATCACAAGGCTGAGCATCTTTCCCATCATGACAGATAATAACCAGCTGTCAGTTCAAGATACAAAACAAACAAACAAGAAAATTCATAGCATCTCACCTTCTTGAATGAAATGGATAAAAATAAAATCTACATCTTCAGCATAGAAAAAATACTTTGATAAACTACAGTATATTTTTTAAATGTAATAATTAAGTACTATCCAAATGAGACACTACATTTGAAAATAAAAGTTATCCTTTTAATAAGAATCACCTTTGAGACTCTCCTGAAATTACTCAAGGAAGATTCTACCTTCCTAAAATTTTCAATAAAACTTGTGATTTCTGTGTTTGCAGGTGAGTTAATGAGACCAGGAAGAATATGTCACCTTGTTTCCTCCCACCCTTCCCCCACAAACATACAACAGAATCGAGAAATAAGAGAAGGCCCTTTTACTATGTTTAAGGTACAGGAGAAGATGTAGGGAAAAATATATTTACACCCACAAAAATTAGAGAAGCAATTCTGCACCTATGAAAGGCCACAAATTGCTGGACACATTTTACCACTGCAGGGCTAGGGACAGCGGATACACATACCAAGCAACAGAACTAAGCATATTCTGTTTAATTAGCACACACATACTTGACCCTCCTAGCATGGCTCACACCAGAACGTCTAGCAGATGTGCAACGAGGAGACAAGACAGCAGTACACCTTGATCCACATGCTGCTCTGAGATACCCTGTGCTGCCTCAGTGGATATCAGCAGTGCTGGGCTGAAGGAAGAGCTTTCTTCCGCTTCAGGACTCCATTTCCCATTCCACCCCCAGGACTCCAACGGCCCTGATCCGTCACGGTACAGTTGGATGCTCTGCAACATGGATGCATCCCAACTGGCAAAAACCAAGCCAGCTCAAACCTAGTCCTCTAGTGACAGCACCAGAAACCTTAGCGCAGATTAAGGGTGTTGATCCTCAAGCAGGAATTGCAGAGGATGTTGAATTACACATAGCCAGCTACACACTGCCAGTGCCTAATCCTGGACAGGAGGTTAGGGAGCCCTTTTTTAAATGGCTTAGGCCAATATAAGAACTGCAGCGACTCTGAAAAAGGGGGCCTCACTCTCCATCCTTTCTGCCCCTACCTTCTGCCACCTCAGCAAGGTGAGACCACTCATGCAGCCATAGAACAGGTTCAAACAGGTTCTTTTGCTTCCATAGGATCTGCTTTCGGTTCAGCACACTGACCACACTGTTTAAGAGCCAAAACTGAGCCACTCGCAGATTTCCATCTTCTACTTTAAATGCAGCCACAGCTGCACAAGACACGGCACTGATCAGATTATCAGAATCGTTCTGCACCTTAGAGTGCCTAGAAACTCAAACACAGGAATAAAGTCTTCAGATATAGCAGGAACGCATGATATTTCCAAAAAGCATCCCTGTTACTGCAAGGAATTTTTAAAACTCCTTTTTTTTCTATTTAACTGAGTTAAATCAGGCAGGAATCTCTGCATTCTGTCTCTTAAACAGAAAGAAAGCTAAACGATAAAAGTTCCAAAGTGCATCATTATTGAAAATAAAACATATGGAGTCCCAGAAAGCTTTAAAATAACACTGTTTATATCTTTGGCTAAGAAATGCTTTAAAATAGAGAAAAATAGTAATAATAAAGTATATTTTCCCCCTTATCATTCTCTCTCTTAATTCTTCCTGGCTGGTATAAAAATACCCTCTTTAAGGAAGAGAATTTTAATGGAACATAAATGTTTCTAAGAGTGCATTAGCAACTGATTTTCTTTATTACTTTCTCAACATATTTATAATAATAAAAAAATATTTATTTCTAGGCTGTTTCCTGCCAGATGCTGTTCTAGTACCTCTAATAGAACATAGCTTAAAATAACTGCTTGGAAGCAAGAAACTGACTTTTTTTTCATCCTTACTCATATTTTCTCCTCATCTTCCTTTTCTGTCTTCAAATAACTTGACTGACTTTGGCTCTGTCATAAATTTTGGGCAGCTTGGGGATTTCGTCCATTAATTGCTTTGTCATTAGTATAATGGGGAAAAAATGACTACAGAAGACACCTGAGGTTTGAGAAAGCCTGTGAAAGCCACTGTCCTAATGTCAGTGGAGGCAGGATAGAGTCCTGACGCTGTTCACAGTAACTTTAACCCAGCCCTAAGCAGCAATCCCAGCCTCCTCACCACCTCCTCTGTACCAGCACTAACTGCACAGCAAGCCAGATCAGAGAACTGATCCTAACCCAGCCAAAACCAAAAAAAAAACTGGCTTTTTAGCTGGACAAGTTATTCCAGGCAGCTCACCATAACCACAAAAATACTTCCCCCTGCACAAGGCAGACAGCAAGGAAGAGGGTGAGAGCACCACATTCAGCAGCAGCAGCACAGATCTCTGTCAGAATAATCATGTTCCTAAAAAGCCATAAGTCTGTCTACATGGTCTGCTGCAAACTGCTTCAAGGGAGCAGGATAGAAGGCTGCTCCAATCCAGAAACCTGCCAGTACAGCTATGCCTTGTTGACTCTTGCTATTTCCAGTGAAATGCCAGGATTTTGCACAAGTAGATTTGTTCCCACTTGTTCCCCTGTGCTGCTGGTATTCATCTGGAAAGGCAAGCATAGCCTATGTAGCAAAATGATGCTCTCACAAAATTCCACAAGCACTCTGCTTATCTGGCTTGCCTCAAATCTCCACTGTTCGCCTGCTATCAGAGATGTTGCCACAAGTGAATATAGAAAAGAAAATCATATAAATATAGAATTAAGTCTTTAAAGTATGTTATGATTCATTTAAGGATGTGGTAAACTCACAGAATGGAAGATTTGCAGGTCTGCAGCAGTAAAAAAAAAAACTATGATGTTACAGTGCAGTAATGAGGTTCAGTCAAACTATCTCATATTTTGAAAACATTTTAAAGAAATCCTAGTTCTCCATATTTGCGCATCTTCACTTACCATGCAGAAGAGCCACCAGCACAAGATGAGAAGGCAAATAAATCAGTACACAATATATTGCAATGCATTGAGCTCAGAAGTCCAGGTGAGTGTTTCAGACAGCCAATTTCTTCTACCAACCTCCAGTTAAGCTTTTTTTCCAATGATGAAAACATATTCATAAATAATAACAATTATTTATTAAATGCTTCTTTATTCCATCAGGTCTTCTGTAGAATGCTATGGCAATTCACAGCATTTACTTCAACATGAATACAACATTTACTAAAACACACAAGAAATGTTGACATAGATCAACAGCAAGAAATAATCTAGATCTCTGTATTTGTTGAAGGTTAGTTTTTTAGTACAATATTTTTCTTGTTAAGGATGGGGATATAAAGAAAATCACCTACCTCATACATTGCTTCGAGGTACTCTTTCAAAAGAAGAGTGCTTGCAAATGCTTCTTGAGCTTTCCTCCCTTCATATTCAGAGAATTCATTCTACTTGAATATTTTTATATACATGTGTATGTATGTACCCAGGCTGTGATCAAATTAAAAAAGACTAAAATTATACTATTGTCATATGATATCATTCAATAATTGACTGGAGTTTGGATGCTTTTCTAATGCTCTGTTTACAAAAATGAATCTCCATGGCTTTACAAATATTTTAAAGAAGCCACATGTCTCAGTTTTTCTTGCATAAGGAAAGGAAAACACAATTTTAATCAAAAATTGCTGTGAGCTGCATTGGATACTAAGTGCTTTGCTTTGAAGTCCTTTCTATGGAATGATATAAAAAGGATACGATGGTCCAAGAGATATCTTTAGATGTACTGTGATGTATTATAATGCAAAACTAACGAATTCTGACAAGAATACCTAACACTTTTTTTAATTAATGTGAAAAAAGTATGTTTTACACATTTTATGAATTTTACAGTAATTACTTTCTTCATTCTCTCGAGTTGGGAACACAGTACATAATAATATTACTACAGAGTTTTGTTTCTTTAATTTTTTTAAGAATGCTATATACCTTGCATTACTAATATTTGCTTAAAACATGATGAGGAATTACTTTCACATTCAGATTTATACAGACTGCACTAAAACTGCACACTACAGACATATTCCCCCCCAAAATTACATCCCAATTCTAAGTAGAGACCTACAATTGAAGCCTGTAAGTATCAAATCTTACCATACTTTTCCAAAACGGTGTGCTTTTCCTGGAGGGAGAAACACAGTAGGTCTGATTTTCATTTCACCTAATTTGTCTAAAGTGCATGAGAACCAATAAAAAGAACAATCTTGATTTCAGCATATTTCGGTCTAGGTCTTTACAACCGTATCAACAGAAATAACTTACCTTGAAATCACAAAATAAAAGAAATTATCAGGTCTTGAAAAAAAATGTTTCAAAAGGAAAGATTATCATTGGTGCAGCTTAATTAGTTTCTTCTTGACTATATTTTTTGTCTCGACTTTTTTTTAATAGATACTTACCATGCTTAAAGGTCACTATTCTTTTGCCTTTCATTAAGAAGTTTTATTCATATAGTTCTGCACCTTCAACTTTGTGCCACATGCCTTTCTGATTGTTATTCTATAAGCAATCAAAGATTTAACTTTAAGCAATCAAATTTAACTTTATTTATTTATTTAAAGAAGTACCAACTGACCTAAAAAACTTAGTGCCACATATTTCTGCAGGTCTGTAGCACTTTCAAAACTTTGATTTGAATCATTCTATTTAACCTTAGGATTAAGTAAATGCAAAAGTAAATTATAACTTAATTAGCTGTACAATAATTACCAATTTTTCAGCAATCAAATCCTATCAGGAATTCCCATGAAGACAAGGCAAAACTCAGAAAATTTTCTTTCTCCTAGATCTTTTGCATCAAGCAGAAATTTGGGGCCCATCATCCAAAGCCCATAGTCTCCTGTGAATCCTCTTGGAGCCTACTGGGCTTTTTTAGGGACAGTAAGCTACAGCTGAAGCCACACGCCAGCTTCCCACACAGACAGAACCCCCTAGAAAGCCTCCCCTCTTGCAGCATTTATGAGAAAATCTCCCATGTTGCCAACATCTGTCTCTTGCACAACTTGCGTGGTCATTTCTCCCCTTCTGACCTTCAATAGCATAAGAGAGATGGTAATAGTAGGCTTTGGATAAATGGGAAACATGTACATTATATTGTCACGTGTCTGCATTTTGCACACAGATATTGTGCTACATGATAAATTACATTGTTTTAAAATGACATACTGGAGGACAGCAGGAATATGGGAGGAGATTGCTTTTTGCTATGTGCAGAATTCTGGCTCCATTCACTTTTCACTGGAAATGCTGGCTAAATCTTAAAGTTACTTTCCCCAATTTTTGCAAAGTCCATCCTGAATAATGAAGATAATGAGACACCAAAGGCTATACTTGAACTCTCTGTAAGCAGCAAGTTCAGTTTTTGTAAACAGGAAAATCTCTGATCACATTCCTTGTTAAATATTTGCCCTTTCTGTCAATTATGGTATAGTCTACTTGCCTGATCTTAGGGTAACGTAGAATCAAAGACAAGACAAGTTTACAAAATGTACTTTTTTTCATCCAGGAAAAACATTCAGCAGAAGGGATTCAGAGCACCTCAGAAATGCATTAGTGATGTCCATACAATGGTAGCTTACAGGTGGAGAAACAGACTCCACTATTGTTTGGCCAGCTCAGGTCACCACACTTCTGGTGTCTTGGCTGGCCTCTTTGCTCAACTTAATTATCTTAGCAATTTCAGTGAAAACCAACAGGCTGATAAGAATTTGACCCTGCTCACAGTAGACTAGAAAATACAGGACAATTACTACGAAGCTGATCTTCTTGGCCTGAGTTTTTAACTAGTTTTCTCAGATGATCGCATTAGTGGTTGGCTCTGCAACACTGAAAACTGTAGGGTCTCCGAGGAAACAGCATTTTGTGGAAATGTACCTGTATTTCCCAGGGAGGTTTTCTTTTATCCAGTTTCCTCTCCTGATTTTAAAAGATGACTACTTGGGATCATTGGTTAGTTTTGAATCACTGTGATATCATCAAAAAAAAAAGATTTTTCAACATAATTAATAGAAAAAACAAAATAAATAATTCCTGCAATGTTCATCTCACTCCAAATCCTCCCTAATAATCTATCTGGCTACTGAGATGACACCTGCAACGTTCTCCCTTAGGATTCTGGCTACCTGTGTTGAATATTTGGACCACTATATTTAGCATATTCCTGTTTTTGTTTGTGCTTCTGAATTGTACAGTGTTCAGAAGCTGTATTCAGAAGCTGTCAGGATTACTGAGGACACTGCAGGCTGTTTGCTGTCCCTGATTATGCTACAAGGAGATTAAATATAACGAAAAGCCACTGTTAACAATAACCTTCTATTTACATTGCCCTTACATACTTTGGAAAGTTGGTTATGGTAGTTTCTTCATATAATGTAACACAAAAAAAGTGGCACAGTACAATACATTAGTCCTAGACTCGTAATGAGATTTTTTTATATCTCATTTTGAATGCAAGCATGCAAATGCTGGAAGGAACTTCAGAAATACAATGACAGATTAAAAACACATATATTCCATATATGCCATTTAAAAATTTCTTCCAAAATGGAAGCATAGAAATAAATATTTATAATTTTTTTGCAACCATTTTTCCTCCTTATAAGTCTTTAAAAAGAAATAGGAACACAAACGAATTCAGGCAGTGCATTCAGATCAATCTTGGTCAAATAGTTTGAATCAGTGTTGATCTTCCTGAACAATGCACTGAGAAAGCTGATTATACAAGCAGTATAGGGGGATGGGAGGAAAGGAAGAGACTGCTGCTTCTAGTGAATCGCTTAAAGCTCTGCCCAAGAGATAACATTCTTGTTTTTCATCAGAAAGGAAAGAATGATTTCAGTAACTTCTGGAGGAAATTCTAGGTTCTCAACACAGAGAAAGCCATAAATATGGCTACAGCTACAACTCCTAGAGACACATCCAAAGATGCAAACTGATGCAGATAACAATTTGTACAGGTGCTGCAGTTGCACTTCTACGCTAGGGAAGGCATCATCATTTCCTAAGGAGTGTGGCAATTTCAGGCTTCTGCTAAGTGTAAAAGGCAAAAAGTAATGGGCCTACATCGCATCCTGACAGTGCATATGAAGTTAAAAAAAATCCTATGCATTTTATCATATGAAACTTAATAATATACAAGGAAATGGTAGTCTGGAATCCTCACTATATACTTCGTTCAATGTTTCTTGCAGACTCCAATACCCTTTAACTTAGGTGGTTAGATTCTCAGCTGTGAAATATCTACAGGGCTTGGATAGGCACACAGATGCACAGAGAATACAACTCTATATTTAACATTCTGGAGTCTTTTTACACCAACTCTTATCCCAACATAGTTCACAGCAGTCCTATGCACTTCCAACTACCCCAGCTGCTTGTTGTCTCCACCCATCTCTCAGGACCTTGACTGTTACTTAAGCCCAGAACAAAATAACATTCACCTTTATCTGCCCCCAGCACAAATCTGACTGCTACTCACACATGAGTCTGACAGGACAATATATTCAAACTACAGATTATTCCACCTAAAGAAAGTTCAGGTGCTCCCAGACCCTTTAGAGGCACAGCCAGATCACAGCTGAGAATGTGGCCTTTGATTTTCCCTTACCACCTGCAGGAATACCAGCCATTTGCTGGCCAGATGGATCTGTACAAAGATTTTTAAATTTATTGCCGTATCTTCCACTGACTGATGAATAGATCAAGATTTCTAGTAGGTTTAACGTGTTCACTTTTTAAATACAGGTAATTGCTTGCTTGCATATTGCAATTTGAGACATTTAGAAAAGGCCCTATCTATGCGGCAGTTTAAGCAATGGACTATAAATCCGTCTTGTGTTACCCCCCTGCTCTCTCTAGAGACATTCTTATTTATGCCATATGACTTCTTCATAAAAGAGTATCTTTCCTTCTCTCATTCAAAGATGTGCCATAATAATACTGCTCAAACGGCAGAGAAAATTATTTTACTTAGTTTTGAAGCCACCTGTAGAACTGCTTGCAAAATTTAGCATGATCCAAACATTATATAAAAGAGGAGGGGGAAAAAAAAGTAGGAGTTTGAGAGAGATTGTGACTAAAAAAAATGAAGAAAAAAAAATACAAAAATGACAGAACAAAAAATTCCAGTAAAAGGCTGAATACTGCAGGCCTGATCTATCATAAGAGATGTACCTTAAGAGTAAATCCACTCAAGCTGCTCAGGAAGGTCAAAGAAGAATCAAATTTAAGATTTTACTACACAAAAAAACTTCAGTTTCAAAAGTGGTATTGGATTTCAGATTTTGCAAGGTTCAGTCCTTATATTGGAGTGAGAATTTCCTAGGCTGCAATGAAAAAAATAATGGTTAGTAAAAATATATGGAGCTCTAGAACTCCTTTGCATAACTTTTCTGGAGTCACATTCTCCCAGGCTGGACTCTATTCTCCTTTTCTACTTCTCATTCCACCCCTCATCCCACCCATTTCAATCTAGCAGGGAAAGTCCTTTCCCAGCAAGTACTGCCAAAGTATCCAGGACATGGGCCTTGCACTCCGAGAATGCAACACGGTGTCCAGGCAGCAGTGCTGGTGCCTCAGCGATTTGCAACAACTATCGTGCACACTTCTGGCAGGCAAGATGTGCTCTCCTGCACAGCTGTGCACCTCTGCCTTTGATTTGTTTCCTCTTCACGCTCCTCTCAAAGGCAAGTTCTGTGTAGCCAGAGTAGTCTCTCTGAAGAGAGCGTTGGTTCACTGCTAGTTGAAGGGAGGAAGACAATTCCATCACCCATTACTCTGGAAAGAGTTAACTAATTATCCCCAATAACTCCAGCCTTTACAACGGGAAAGTAGCACATAGCTTTTATAAATAAGAATTATTGACCTCTTTAAACAGTTTCAAAAGAAGAAACTCTGCATCAAATGTGAGTATAATTTAGAAACTACTACATAGCAGCAAAACTACATTAGACTTTCTGATTTTTCCATGGTGTCCTTGGATAGATACACCACCCAATAGACCATGTTAAATGCTCCAAACGTAACAGGAAATAGGATGCGTGCATATTTGTCTATCTTACTGGTGCCAGAGTGGGAGGCAGGGGGAGCAGGGGGGGTCATAGCAGATGGCTTTGCAGATGCTCCTAACGTATTAGGTGTGGTGCTCTGGATCTGTTCCAGTCTGGATCCAAGCAAGCGCTGAATGGAGGGGGATCCAGCTGTGGCATGCTGGGATACAAATCCTGTTAAAGTCGGGGTGGAGGGAGGAGCTGGAGGGGTAGCTCTCGCAGAAGATAGTGTCTCTGATGCAGTGATACGGGTGAAGGGGTTTGGGCTCGATGCAGGAAGGGAGTGGGCTGTAGTGTCAGAAGACCCCTGAGTCACAGAGGGAGGCTGGACGGAGCTGTGTCTTGTATCGATTCGGCTCCCACCATCGGCTTCGGACTGTACTGTGGCATTCGTTCTTTTCCTCACATTTGAATTGGCATCTGTACTCTGCAAAGTGATATAAAAGACAATACTATAAATGCTTAAACGGAAGCAATGGAAACCTTACAGCCAAGAGCTATCACAGTAATACTCTAAAGCATCAACAGTAGTTTGATCCTGGAGCCCAGAGATATCATGTGCTCCTGAAAGCAGATTTAATAAAATGGTAAACAAGAACTCCTATTACCTTTGGCTATAATACCAAGGTGAGCCATCTGAATGAATCACACCATGCGATGTGTTATCTGTGTTAATATAAGCTTATTACCATGAGACTAAGGATTCTTGAGTTAGTGTTTTGAAGGCAATCTCTCTGGTGACTTCCCTCCTTTTCTAATGATATAAAAGTAGTCTAGAACAACTTACCAGCCATGATTGCTTACTTCTGCTTTATATCTCTATCAAAGTAGCTATAATATATACTGTATACAGGAACTCTATTCTGTTTTGTACAGTAGATGCTATTAAAATGCAAATATTTGCCAAACCAAGTTACCACATTGTTGTTCTTTCAAAAATAGAGAAAATCCTTTTCCGTATCAACCACAGGCAATAAATTCACCAGCTGCAATTGAAGCAATGAATAAATCACTCTTTCATCAACTACTTTTTTCCATTAATTAACTCAGAAGTGGTGAATTTTCCATCCCCATGGATTCCTTCAGGCAAGTCTGGATGTCTTTCTGAAAGATTTACTTAAGCCAAATACAGCTTATTAGGCTGGATGAGGAACTGAAGTACAGATAAGCATGTACAGATGGGAAATCAAAGCAGATTTTAATATTTTACTGACGTCTAGGAGTGGGACTCAGCCTCTGCCCTTCTATGCATCTAAGCAGAAGACTAAGTGTATACTGGGACTTCTCCTAGAAGGGTGCCTGAAGAACCTTTGGGTCTTGAACCTTCAGCCCTAAGCCTTTTAGATATAATCTGTCAACATATTTTAAGTCCCATTGCTTTTCAAGAGATGTGGATTTAAAGACACACAAAGCACCTAGGTTAAACAGCAGCACTGCAAGTCTAAATGCAGGCAGGACCAAACAAGCCCTTATTAGCATAAAAATTAACATGGTTTGCACCTAGCTGATGACACAATTTCCAAGCACTGCCCTGCACTACCTATAGCTGCGGTGCCTTGGGCCCTGCTTATTTCCCCCCATCTAAAAACCCTGGTGAAATTCAGGAGAACACAGGAAGAGAGCAAAAGAGAAAAAAAGGGGCAGCAGTCTCTCCTCCCATCCTCCGCCAACACGAGCTCTCTGCAGCCAAGTGCTCCCACACTCCGCTGTCCATCCACACCCCAGGGGTCCTAAACAGAGAATAACTCAGGTGTTACCCAAGCAATTCGTGCTTTGAATACTGAGAAGCAAATGATTGAAATTACTGCATAAACACCAAAGGAAACTCACATTTTTTGAAAGAAACTTTACTTGTTTCATTTGATAGAGAAATCCAAAGTGCTATTCAGGGAATGAAGGAGTACTCACCTGTGTGCAATTTAGATACTTTCACATTAGAATTGCCAGTGACCCAAGTAAAGTAAAGGAATAGTAAAGCTCTTTCAAGATAGATAAAATAGTAACATACAATTACTATAGGAGTGTGTTTGCTTGAGGCTTAGCAACACCTGACTGAATACAAGATCTCACCAAAAAGGTTTGCAAAGCTTAAATAGTCATCACACACTGAAGTTCACTACCCAAAATACGAGCTCCATGCTACTACAAGGGTTGCCACTGAGATCTTTCAGCGTGACACTACTCTCTTAGCTCTGGCACAGTATGAAACCAAGCAGAGAGGGGTTGCTGCCACTACTCCAGCCCACATGTTTGGACAGTGCTCTGGAAGCAGAGCTGCACTGGAACCAGTGGTTCAGATGGTGCTGCTGGAGAAGATTCTGCCAACAGAAACACCACATCTTCAGTCATAAGTATGTGCAATCATAAAACAGAGGTCCCAAGAGCAGAACAGTGTGATTCAGAGGCATAGTTCAACTCTCACGCCCACCTGGACTGTCAGCTGTTTCCAACAACCAGCTCAGAGCCCTTCCCCATTGTGCACCATCAACAGCAGTCACTGGTAAGGGTGATAGGGCTCAGCCAGGCTCCCCACCACATCCTAGTCATTTCTATTTCTTTCCTGGGTTCTTCCTTCCATCACTACATATCCGTAACACTCACCTATCTTCTACCCACTGTAGCCGTCCTCAAAGCAAAAATAAGAGCTGCAGCTCTTTAGTACATGAATCATGGTCTCTTATGGTGTTCTATTTTGAAGTTTATCTATGTCATTTCAAAGGATCAGAATGTCTAAGTGCTTAAAAATCTACCAAGTGTTTTTTTTTTTTTTTTTTTGCATTGGCAGATAAAATCCCAACACTTTGGGAACCTAAGTTTAGAGAGAAACCCAGTTTCCAAAGTATTATAAAGTATATCTAGAGTAGACATAGATGATTTAAAGTGTCACAATGCAGCATTGCATAATAAGCGTGCATAAACAGGAAAAAAAAAAAAAAAAAGGGGGGGGGGCATATTTCTTGTTAACTCCCTAGAAATCATCTTCCAAGTGCCCAACCATGGAAATTAGAAAATATACTTCTAGCTTGTTCCACAGACAACAGTGTGATACCAGTGAAAACTGCTTTTCCTTAATTATCTGTCAGGAGAATTCAACCTCTGAACATCAACTAGCAGAAACACTGTGGATGACTGTTGTAAAATCCTGTGTGAACTGAGTGCGTGATTTCTGCCCATGCATAGCCAAAGTTCTCAAGGGCTCTTTGATAACCTAGGAATAAATAAATAAATATATATATAAAATATATATATTTATAACTATAGGACATCTTCAGTGGAGAAAGCTTTAGGACTGCCTGGGTTATGTTAATGCCAAAAAAATAATTCCTATCTGATTCTAACAACTGAGATGGATGACAATCAAGCAGCTAAGTTTCAATCTGCATAGAATTTCAAACACACTGACATTTTGACTTAGAGAGAGACCACCAAAAGGCACAACCGACCAGAGGCAGACATGTCACTCATTGCACTAATAAAACCAAGGAACTGGCCAACCATAGGGAAATGAGCAATCCAGTCTTTGTCAGAAGACAAGAATCTTCACCCTTTCCTTGTTTCCTAATGAATATTTCACTAGTCCCTATAAAGTAAGAAAGCAAACCCAGGAGAGAGGTTTAGAGAGCTCCAGCATATGCTTTAGTGTATTTTGACAATGGAAGAACACAGGATAGCGTAGAAGGTTCTAATTCTGCCAGTCAGAGAAAGGACCTCACCTGCTCACATCGCCCATCTCTTGCAGAGTATAAGATACATCTCTGTTTCCCTACCCAAGGAAACAGTTTGGTTGCACATAGCAATTCCTGAAGATCAAACTCAGACATCAGAAGCCCAGAGCGAGGCAAACAAAAGGCCTCTTCCATGGTATTCCATCTGTCTGGGATTTCAGCCTCGCTTTCTCAGAGACCTCGTTCACTTCACAGTTCATTAAAACCCATTAAAAAGACACTGGATGCAGAATAAAATAATCTGAAACATCTATTCCTTGGACAACAGCTGTCTTCCCTGTTGTTTTGAGAGTAAAATAATGGCTTTCCAAATCAAATTTATTTGAAGATGGAAATTGTTATATCACTGTCAATAAAAAAGCATACAGTATGCAAACAATTGTATTAAAAAGCATAGAGATCTTGCTTTAATTTTAAGCCCTGCAAGTTACTTTGTAGAGGTGGCAGAGAGTTAAGAAATAGGCAACCTTAACTGAAATGGGGAAAGATAAACTCAGTATCTTCTTTCTACATGAAGATTTCTGAGGTAAGATACCCTTTTTTTAATCCAGAACAGAAAGTCCATTTTATTTGACTTGAAGAAAGAATAACTAAGCAAACTTGCTTCTGAGACTGTCTCTAGGTCTACAAAACCTTTGACCTGAGCTGGAAAATAAGGTACAGGATTGTTTTGTATGTATTACCAGTTTTTAACAAGCAAGGCAACATTTCACTTCAGTGCAGTCAGACTGCAAATTTAGCATGGACTGAAACTGTTTGCAGCAGCCGAGTTAAAACTCCTCAGAATGGGATCATCAGCACAGTGATATGCAATAGTGAACTGAGACACTTAGTCATCTTGTTACAGAACAGAGAGAGCTGGTAACGACCACAGGACATATTTTCTGTGATAAGGCCAACCTAGAATAAGTAAAAACAAACAAGAGCAAATAAAAGTCCTGGGGAGAATGCAGGAACGATAAAAGTGATTACCAGGGCACCGTGTGACATTACCCTTATGACTGTGGCTACAAACATAAATACTGAAAATATTGCAAGCTGTGAGGAATTCTTTTGCTGGTACAGCACTATACAGCATTACCTCTTCTTTTATACAACTTGAACATCCTCCTATAGCCTGTTAGTGCTCTGCATAGCAGTTTTAAATCGTTCCCTTGAATTTAAAATTGCTTCACAGTTTGTGTGATGGATACATCCTGCTGGGATTTGAATCCAAAATAAGCAGCTCTTATTAGCTGAGCCAAGACAGAATCAGTGGTACTCAGCACCCAAATCTTCTTTATAGAGCTCTGGTCACCAGGGTACATAGTCATCTCCACATGCTGATAACCAGGTACCCATTAAAATTAGGGCCATGTATTTGCAGTATAATACAGAGCTATTCTCCTAGTCAGCCTCAGCACTATTTGAAAAACAGTTCACTAACACTGATGTTGGATATATGAACAGTTCAGAAGCTCTGAACCCCCCTCATCCTACTACAGACATTAAGAGCAACATTAGGGGAGGTCCCAGGGCTGCTTGGGCACCATCTGTTAGCTGTAACAGAGCATAATGAACTGCAGGCCAGTGTATTCTCAAGAACCTTAGTATATGATACAGAATTTCACTGAAGTGGTATCTATCTCTCTGGGACCGAGGAAGTACTATATTCAAAGCAATATCTTCTATTTTTTCAGGGATAAGAATTTACAAGTCACAATGTCACCATCTGGGACCAAGTGAGCACCCAGTGTCTAAGCAGCAGCAGAGAGCTAATGCTTCAGCATCCAGCAAGCAGCTGTCAAGGCCACTTAGAAATATCCTGGGTAGGAGTAGAGCCTAAAGTACTTTTCTTTACATTAGCCCAGCAGGCAGCTCTATCCATCACTCTTAGCTCTGAGCCCTCCTCTGAAGCCAAAGACTCTCGTCCCCCGCTATAATAACCCAGCAACTAGAAAGGAAAGTTAGGTTTGGAGATAGGAAGCCCATTTTCAAACCTGTCCTGACTATATCAGGGATATGAACACAAACTTCCCCCATCTCAAGAGTACCTCTTACCTACCAGGCTACTGAGTATTCTTAGGCAAGCAGCTGAGTCTTTTCTCTGTTATGAATGTTGCATCCTCTGCATTTCTACTTGATCGTTTTATTTCAGTGAGTGCCCAGACTCCGAGGTAGGTTTTGTGGGAGGCTGCAGCTAGCACTCATGCTAATCATTCAGATAAAATGCAGTAGGCCTTTCTGCCACTTAAGGTTCATGGCAAACTGTTTGGAAGCAAGAAGGCAGTTCTGTACACACCCACCCAGGGAAATTCAGTAATTAAGCCCTCTGTGGGTCTGATCAGCATTTTAGACACTTAAACTCTCCATATGGAAAAACCTGAAAAGGATACCACAACCACAGTAGTATTAAAGTTACACAGAAGAATTTCAGTTTATTGCAACAATCAAGTATATAACACAGAGGGATCACTATAAACCTTTTTATAATTTAGCATCATTTTTATAGACTAAGATTAGAAACTTCCATGACAGTATCACTAAGACTTGAAGAGCCTAGAGTTAAATTAATATACAGGAAATCTGGTGACATGCTATACAGTGCAACACAGTAAAAAGCACAGGTTTTCAAAACTGGGAGAACTCAGACAAAAACTCATAGAAAAACTGGAAGGCTTAAAACAACAAAATGTCTGGCATTACAAACTGTTTAGTTGTAGCATGAAAACTGTTTGTGTGGTAATTTAGTAGTATTTTCCTATTAAATGCTATCGTGGTGCTTTTTATTCTTTCTATTCATTCCTGAGAAAACAGACTGTGTTTTTCTGGGAGAACATTATATACCCTGCCAAATCCACACACAGTTTGACATTTACCAGGGAAGCAGCATGCTATCATCAGTGTAAATAATGTTGCTGGTCCCAATTCCCACTGAGTCACCATATTGCCATGCCACTAGCAAAGGCACGAACTTGGAGGAGAAATCTAACATGTTTTACTATTAGGTTGTAAAGCTAATCAATCAAAAATTTACTGGAATACTGCTAGGTATTTTTCTTTATAGAGTTCTGGAATATGATCAAAGAAAAATTCCATGGGACAGAAAATACAACAAGCCTCAATTGAAAGTTTCAGCAGTACAGAGAACGATGAAGACTATCTGGGAGAAAGAGTGATGAGGACAAAAGTCAAAGCAGTCAGTCCATCCAAACTGCTTATACTGTTATCTGAATCTTGTGATGAGAGAAAGGAGTGCTAAGAGCATTATATCATATACTCTAAAGTTATACATTGCTAAAATTGCATCATATGGAAAATATATTAATTTGAAATTGCTATAGAGACATAAATAAGAAGAAAATCAGAAGGAGCATTTCAAACAATGTTTTTCAAAAAATGAAGCATTCACTTATGTCAAATAATCTTAACCATCTGTACAGTACTTAAGTGCTAATATATATATATATATATATTTGTGTACACACATATATATTATATATAGCACATATATACCGGCACGTATGTAACTTCATGCTTGATTCAAATCTTTTCTTTATATTGTGTCAAAAATATAAGCACTGAAAATGGAACAAAGGGAAAAAATTCTCTTAGGACAGATTGCTTATTAACCAGGTGCAGAGGGGCTTTGTACAAAAAGCTGAGCTGGTTAGGGAACAAAAGAGCTTCATTACTTCCTGCATCTTTCAATTTTTCAGTGACTTTAAATTTGCACCATAAGTTTGCTAAAATGCCTTAGACACTCCTGTATCTCAGATTTTTCCAAGCTTCTCCTATTTCTTTGGACTCCTATTTTCACAGAGTAAAAATTGACTCAACTAGGAATTTCACACACACAGCTGTGAAACTGCACAGCAAATTTGATGTCATTGGGCTTATCGGTATTGAAAACTCTTTTTAGACAGAGGCAAAAGTGAAATTTAAATATAACTACGGAAAAAATATTAAAAGAGAAAATATGGAGAGGTCGAGTTCAAATGTCTCATTTTATACTAAACACTATAGGAATTGCTATCTTAGACTAAAACATCTGCAACAATTTGCATTATTTCCCATTAAAAGGGATGCTGAACATTCTAAAAATCTTGTATTTAAATCTTGTACATTTAAAAAAGTGTATTTTTAAATTAAAAGCATTTGGTGTTTTCTGGGACAGTCATTTGAAAGACTGACATTACTGAGCTATTCTTTGGTCTCCAAAATATAAGTTTTATCCTAATACTATTTAAATTAATATTAATTCTGCCAGTAACTATTGTAAACACCGCATCTGGTCTTTGAGCATCAGATGGACAATAGCAGAGAACATCCTCATATTACTTGCAGTTGTGGTAGTTCGTTATCATACTTTTAGCAAATGGCATAGTGAGCAACTACTACATTTCCTAGTAAGGCTTGGGTCCCTGCACTCCAGCAGGGTTTCTTGTTCAGCTACAAATCAGGTGTTAGAGGTAACCTGCTTTTTGTGCATATGAGAAGAGACATTTCCACATTCAGTAAAAACTGATTACAGAACTTTGAGGCCTAGCACTGTTTTGTTATGCTTGACCAACACCCAGCCATTGCTATCTTCATTATAGCTGAATTCTGCAATTCAGTGGAGTTTACATCACAGTTTAGCTAGATCAGAATCTAGCTCCAAATTGAACACCAGATCATGTGCTTTCAATAATTACTCCGCTCACTTAGTATAAGACAAATATTTCTGCTTCCAATGTAAATTTGTTCCACAATTCAACCATATTAAAGGTTGAGAAATATCAGATTCTTGGAAAGAGACCAGAGATTTTAATGGAACATTTTAATTCATGCTATTTAGAATGGCATGCTCATGTGAAATATTAAGAAAAACATTTAAAATTGTGCGTCCCGCATTTAACACCCCAGTCCCAGCATTCATTGAGGACATAATTAGCTTTATACATTGTGAGCACTCCCAGTTACCAGACAGGACTATCCCAATCCAAATCTACCAAACCAAATAAACAAATAAGTCTTACTTCTCTCCCGCAACCAAAAAAAAAAAAAAAGCATCAAGAAAAACACTTTGTATCTGAATACCACAACTAAAACCATTTTACCAACTATTTATCCGGACATTCAAAGTTCACACTGAATACTGCAGCATTATCTCATGTATTCATCCTCCCCTCTCTTTCAAAAAGCATTTGGTACATTTGGTATAACATGTGCCACTCATTTATGAGCTGCATCTAGCTTCTTCCTACTTAAAACACACTGCTAGCACATTATGACTGCAAATTATTGACAGCAAAGTTGACTAATCAAACTAAAGTGGCATGAAATTGTTAATTTGTTACAGAAATTATTCACATGGCACAGCAGCCTCCCTTCTTATGGCCCTGCCGCCCATTTGCATGAGTTTCACAAACTTCTTGGGTCTGGAATCCTTCATTTGGTTCCTAGTAGAATCAGATATTTAAATGACACCCAAAAATATACTTAAAAAAAAAAAAAAAAAACAAGCAGTGGAGAAGTAAACCAAGGAGAAAAAACGAAAAACTGAAATGGTGTTACATGTCCAGGACTATGTAAGTCACACTGAAGAGACAGCCCAGCTTCAAGAATTAAAAATCTACTTGTGACTGAATAAAGTATTGCATTCTAAAGGTTTGTCTGAGCCTGATGTATTTTTCAAGTTTTGCACTCTGGTAAGAAACAGCTCAGGTTGAAACTCATGTTAATGGTGCTTAGGAACATATTTTTAAAGTGTATTTTTCAGTTATAGTCTTCAACTCCAAAATTAGGTAGATTAAAAAAAAAAAAAAATTATAGGAATACAGTGAAAATGAAAAAGTGCAGAAGCATATAAATAGACTCAGGGGTCCAACAGTAAAGTATAAATCATTCATTTCTGCCTCACACCTACTTTGAAAAAAATACTGTTGGTTTTAATAAAGAAAGGAGTTCACAACATTTAGCAACAGGCTTATTCTTTCTAATCTATAAGCACTTTAACTTGCTCTCAAAACACGTGAATCATAGGAGACCATGGTGTGAGCCATCTGTCTTCTTTTAAAAGATTTGGAGAGAATTTGATAGACTTCTAAGATCTTAGAAATGTGTTTAGACAGACTTCTGGGAGAAGTGTAGAGTCTTACAAGGTGGGAGGCCACAATATTTGTAAAATTCTTATTGCCCATAAGCCTAAGAAAAGGAGCTATAATTAAATACGTGTCAGGTGTCACTCACTAAACATCTGTGAAATTACTTTAGTCTTAATAAACTGTTTGAGTATGTATAGTAAAATTAAATAGTAAACACAAAACCAAACTCAGAGAGAAGAAAGTATGATATTCCTTAATACACCTAATGCCAGAAATCTCCTATTCAGATGACTGCAGGAAATGGGGAATCACTGGACTCCTTGATTTCAATGGACTGCTCTTCAGTCCTCATTGTGGAAATACATTAGTTTGTGCCAGAAAGTTATAGGCAACAAGAAGGAAAAATGGGGAAATGGGGAGAAAAATGGGGAGGACAAAGAGAGGTTCAACAGTATGGCTAAAACTGCATCAGGTTATAGGGGAGCACACATTGCATCTGCAGGCACTAACAAGGCAGTTCATTCCCTCTTTGCCCCTTAACTTAGTAAATTAGCTTCATAGCAGGACTTCATTTGAATTAAGATCAGATTACTTAATGCTGCAGATTAGTAGAAGATACCAAGCCAGGTGCAAATGTTGAGACATACACCATAAAGAATTGTAAGATTTAAGTATTTAGGCAGCTTCTTTCCTAATCTATACTCAACTCTCAGCATATTCACATTTCTTCCTCTGCTAAATGAAAAATTTGAGGTACTAGCAAGGTCACCAAATTAGGCAAAGACTGGAGGAAGCGCCAAGTTTAAAATAAAACTTTTCTTTGATCTCTGACAACTGCACTGCTAACACTAGAATTTCTAGCACAAGAGTGGCAATGTAGGACAGACTTCTATACGCTAAGCGTGATAAGAAATTCAAGACTATTGTTTAACAAAATGAATATTATTTATGTTAAGAAATAAAATGACTGTACACTAAGGTCAGGCTATTGTCCTATATTCTTTGCGGACCAAAAACTTACAGTGAAGTTGAGATTATATTACATGAGCAATGACTACATAGTATACATTCAAAAAAAAAAAAAAAAAAAAAAAGCTTATTCATAGCAAGGTATAGCACTACTCTAGATTAGCCTGCTAGCCTCCCCAGGAATGCCTGAGATGCTGTATTAGACCGCAAGCTTACGCTGTACAATCTAGAAGATTAGCATAAACCAACAGCACTAATATCTCTACGTACAAGTATAACAGCATGATACTACAAGCATACTTTTTCTTGCTCCAGTCTCTTCCTAGCAGAAAACAAAGTGACATGGGTAATGTGTTCCGGGAGCATATCTACCTTTCTAAGTAAAATTGAGAACTAAGAGAACAACACAGCCAAGAGACTGAAAATGGCAATGATATATGATAGGAAAGTAAAGAAAGGGAAGAAAAAAATGGAAGTGGGTGGACAGCATTTGAGGAGTGATAGCAAATGGAAGGGGTGGGAAGACAAAAAGAGCAGATGAGTAGGGAAGAAGACAAATGAGAAGTGAAAAAAGGCATTAGACAAAATTACCACGAGTTAGTCTAAAACCGTGGTTCTTAAATCATAGTTCAGTCAAAGTAAATTAGATAGTCAGCCTGACAGAAAGAGTAAATTACAATGCTGGTGTCAACCTTTTCCTTCTTGACTGGTGTTGCCAAGCCAGTCAGCCACAAAAGGAGAATCACTGGTCTACCATAAGGTCAACCTTGAAGTGTCGTAAGAGCTTTGTTAGCTAGGTGTCTGATGAATAGCAGGAGGAACACAGCAGATAGTAGGGATATGGGAATAAGAGAAGTGAGGAAAGAAAGTCACTGGTGAATTCAACTAGAAGTGAGGTCATGTCCTTATTAGCTTGCCCACACACTAAGAAAGCTACAACAGAGTCACATTTAACCCAAAGGACTATTAAAACTGAAAAGCATTCCACTAAACAAACTTTTTTTAGAGGCTGAGGTGAGCCCCTGCACAAAGAAGTTATGTGAAAATGGTTATTTATGGCAGACATACACATTTTGTCCTGCACGCTTCAAAATTTCCCCAAAACATAACTGATCAAAAAATCAACTCTAGGTAGGTGATACACACTATGAAAGGAGAACCTTGCTAACTAGGGAGAGGCCTCATGGTACAACTGCAATTCTTTAGCATATTTAATTAGTTATAAGATACAACCAATGTAGATTATAATGCCATCCTTATAATTAGTAGTATCAGGGTCTGTATTAGCAGTCCAACTCAAACGAATATGCAAAGGGAAAGGAACAGTTCTCTAAAGACAGCCATCATAACTGGCCTTCACCAAAACTCAACTAGATAGAGAAGAGCACAGAGACGGCATGTACTGATGCATGCAGCCTCCTCCTGCCCTCAGCGCTAACCCAATCAGTCAATACTCCAAGAATTAAATATGATTTTACATTTTTTTTCCAAGAAAAATTGGGTTTTATTAAACTTTTGTTATGCCAACTAACTTACATTGTGTTCAGAAGGAGAAATCTGGCCTCTAAAGACTTACATATACAACACACTGGATCCAAATTCTGAAGAGTAATGCATGTATTTTCCCCCACTCCTCCCCCCTATAGAGAGAACTGCTCAATTCTTATGTATGTCTGTCTGAGAGAACCTAAATTAAAATCTGCTGTTTTACTTTACACTTCTGAGCAAGAGATAAAGCCTGTTGGACTAGAATGGGCAAGATGAGTTGAAACTAATGTCAATAATTTTGTTCACTGTCTGAACTACTAGTGTTGGAGAGAGTGCCAGAATAATATGGATATGGAGATCAAGGAGAGGCTGGGAAGAAGTTCAAGTCAGTTTTACTGCTAAACCTTGCCAAAAAGAAGGAAAATATTTGTATAAGCTGAAAACATACCATGAGTGTCTCTTCTGTACTTTTTTCTCTCTGTACTGGAGCAGCCGGAAATTCAATGAGGGATTTTACTGTCTTCCTTTTGGCTCTTTCCATTTGAATATTAGTAAAATAGTTGACAGCAGCAAACTCAATGAGAGCAGAGAACACAAAGGCAAAGCAAACCGCTATGAACCAGTCCATGGCAGTAGCATAGGATACTTTCGGCAAAGAATGTCTTGCACTGATGCTCAGTGTAGTCATTGTCAACACTGTGGTTATGCCTTCAAAGAAAAAAACAAAAGCACTGCTGAAACCAAGTAGAATAAAAATATAAGTAGTCTCAAACAAAGAATCTTAAATCACTTGGAAACTTTGCATCTGTGACTGCAAAACCTACTAGTACAAAAAAAAAGTACAGTTGCATTGCAAAATATTACTATAAAGTCATTTTACTGAGTGTGCCACTTGTCATTGCAACGATGAATGGTAAAAATAACTCCATATTCTATTAAAAAATAAATACTAGGGTTTTTCACTTTTAACTTAGCATAGTCAGTAACATATAAAATAACTCAGCTATACTGTCCCTAGATTACAAAATACTGCATGATGTAATTTCACTGACCAACGTACAGATCTTGCTCTCCAGTATTGCTCCCCTATTTGCTTTATACAGCAGTTTCCACATCTTTAAAGACCCTCCACTCAAACATCCAACCTTCATTAAAAGAAAAACTGTCATTTCTGTGTTGTGTAACACAGAAAACGGCCATATCTAACAGCTCATTTCTTCATTTGATAAAGAGGATAGGGGTAGGTCTTTCTCTGCTGCTTGTGAATAACACACTAGATTTAAGCCATGGCAACGATCATGTATCCCTGAGCAGTGATGGCACCAGCATAGAAAGCCATGATCATCAAATCATCTACAGTTTATACCAAATAAATCCAGAAGCCTTCATTTCAAATGTTCTTCATATTAATTTAGTTATGATTTTTACAAAAAATTATTGTTTTCTAAACATTTGCTTTAGATACCTCAGATTATGTTCCAAGTGCTATGTTCTGCAGATGAAAACAAAAACATGATTTTCCCTTGAACAGTTTTAGAATACTACCAATTACTCAGGGATTGTTCCTCTGATCCCACTCGTAATCCAGGTGGCACTAAATCACAGCAAATTATTTTTAAACTAAGGAAAACTAGAATATTATGTTAACAACTATGTTAATTAACAAAACATCACTTTATGTTTTAAACCTTTCTGCTACTATTGGAGCAATGAAATTCAATTAAATTTTCATCTTCTGAAGGAACAGCTTTCATAAGGGTACATACATGAACAATGTATGACTACTTCACACTAATACTTCAAACGCAAGTACATACATGCTGCATAAAACAACGTGTGAGCTTTCCTCTTTTTGATTCAAAATAATCCAAGAGTAGCTAAAACATCAAGTCACATACATCTTTCAAATATAAAACATCTAATATATAGGAAATACTGCTTAAGTCTTACCATGATAACCTGCGGGAAAAAATGACCAAAAATGACTGTATCTTTACCATTTTTTTTAAATTGTAACCATTTTAGTTTAAGAGGGAATGCATATACTGTAAAATATGTGCAAAAAAAAAAGCATGTTTTCCAAGAGAATCTTCACTTTCCCTGTTCTGCAGATGAGTGTATCCAATCCAGGTAACCTCACACAAAACACCCAGACACTGCTGTACAAAGAAAAGGACACAGTAAAGCCATCTTCTAGGCTCTTCTCTTGGGGGAAAAAAAATCTGCAATGGCCCTGTTGACAAAAGCACACACAGAAAATCTCAGAGTGGGATGAGCTTCTATCTCTTTCATCAGGAAGTTGTGAGAAAACACATTAATATCAAAACGTTTAGTTCTGAGAAAAATTCAATGGAAAGCTTATTTTTGATGGAAGTGACCCATCTTTGGTTAGCTTCATCATTTTTGACTTCATTGTCCACCTCAAACAACTAAGCTATTTTAAAATAATAATAAAAAGGACATGTGGTTAATAAGTGCATGAATGAATGAATTGAATGACCAACCATTCCTCACATAAAAGCAGGAGGGGGCAGACCCCTACAATATTACATGGTTTACTGACATAGGCATTACCAGTTTTCCCTCACATAAATCATTCTTTCAGGAGACATGCAGTTGCCACTGCAATCGCCCTTGGATATGTGCATAGCAATCTGCAGGATAGATAATTAAGTTCAGCTAAAAATATTTTATATGCACATGAACTATAATTATCCAAAGCTAAACACTTGCAAGATTTTGATCAGATATGCACACAGCTATATATAAATACATTTAAAATATTTTACTATAAAAAAAAATTTAAACCTGTATGAAACAGAAAATTACTTCTGCCTTTTGTCTGAGAAACACTAGGCTCCAACAATCATCATTCAGGTGTCCAGAGCTGACTGCAGAAATCATGACCTGATCTTATAAAGGTTGTTCTACTGTTATACTTAAGCATTCTAGCAGCACTGTATAAAATCATTATAAAAATGCAATTCACTACTCTTTGTGTAATTCCAGAGAAATTCCAGAACTTTCATAAAAATATTTCCAGAGAAGTATTTTTATGTTTATTTTCATTGTTCATTTTCAACTCTACTTTGATAGTTCAATTTTAATATCTTGCGATCATTTCCCTAATGGCTTTTCAATTCATTTTCATAATTGCAATGGGAGGAAGGAGAGAAGATCACTTAAAATGAAATTACAACAGTAGAATCTAAGCCTTACTGATAGGAAGCTTTCACTGATGACACTTACCTAGTGAAATATCTGTATATATCTCATCCATTCCCAAACAAACTATTTTAATGGGGTTTTAGAGGGTATGACTCAAGTAATCACAATACTGTCTCTGGAAGATAAAACTACCCTGGATGCAACCAAAGGATGTGATTGGATTGCACAGGGCCAGGCTTTTTTGATTCACTTCTCCAGGCCAGAAATCTAGAAAGATGTACAACTTTTTGCCCCAGGCTACCATGCTACGCTTTGGGTTTACGATTCCCAGTTTCTCTTTCTATGCCAAGGCTTCAAATAATATATTCTTTATATAATAAAGATAAAATAATAAACACATGCACACACACGCACTCTCACAACAAATGTTCCTCTCAATTTACCTTAATCCCTTACTTCTGCACCACTACAGTGGAAGTATAGACTTTGTGTACTAAAAAAGACTGTTCTACTGAAAATTGTTAAAAGATGAAGTAAAATAAAAGGAAAAATTAAAATGTAATAATTACCAAACACAGTTCTAGCTGGAACAGATTCCTTATTAATCCAAAATGAAACTTGAGAAAGGATCACGGTCATAATGCATGGAATATATGTTTGGATCATAAAATAACCCATTTTTCGTCTGAGGTGGAAGTAAACTGTCATTACAACATATTCACCTAAAAAAAGAAAAGGAAAATATTATTTCTGTCCCTGCATACAATTTTTTGTTTAGCAGAATAACTATGTTTCAGACAGTCAACCAGGATTGTTTAAGAAGATGTTATCCACACCACTTAAGACAAGTACAGGAAAATAAACTTCTTTTGGAAAAAAACATTTGTAAATTAAAAAAAAAAAATCACAAAGTAGCAGATTCTTACAGTGTTATTCTGAAGTTGTTATTGAAAATACAACATGACTAATACTGGATTACTTTTCATAGTGTAAGCCTGATGTAAAAATCCTTTTAGCATCTCATGAAGAGTTCGAAGACACAAGCTACCTACCCATCATAATATCCAGAACATTGTGATACCTGCATGCAAACTAAAACAGTTATAACAATGATGCACATTAAATGATATGGAAGTATTACAGCTTTCAACTAGGATTACACATCAGTGCCACAGTGATAACAAGATAAAAATAATTGTAATAATCACTAACAACAATTAATAATCTTTTACATAAACATTATCACTCATAATAAAGAACTTCCTGCAATTTTAACATATATTGAATAAACTGCTCAAACAAAAGCACTACAGAAAGGATATTTGGGATATAGTGAAAAAAAAAAGTCTAACATATAAGAACTGACAGGCTGACAGGTCAGTTTCCAGGATATTGCAAAACACTGTTTAATCTTGAAGAAAAACAGCCATAGAGCAATGTCAAATATATTAGCTTTATCTGTTTAATTCTGACAATTTCACAACACCCAAACTTGCTGATGTTGATAAAATGATTCCAAATTTGAAAAATATTTTGGGAGCATGACTGTTTATCACCAAACTGCTCATCAGTGAGATTTTACTCATTCAGCATGCCTGTTGTTGCCATTTGCCTTATTTCTTATAGCACAAAAATCAGCAGAAGTATCTATTGTGACTAATGCATTTGTGCCTATCCTTATCTGACTAGAGAGCTTTTTATGGTTTTAATAACCTATTCTGCATGCTGTATTTCTATCCTGAGCTGTTTGCACCACCAAACAAAGCAAGTCTTTTGCACATAATGCGGATACAGTGCTGAGAAATGACTTCCTCACCCAAGCATCCTCTTGACTCTTCAAACTGCATTTTAAGCAGTACTTAGAAATATTCATTTTGTCCCTTGGAGTAGTGATCTCATCCTAGCTTTCTGAAAGGCCTTTGCAATCTACTGCAGTGAACCTGCAAATGCAGATCTGAAGGACAGAAACCTGATTACAATTTATGTCCTCAGTCCTTAATATATACCCTATGAGATACACTAGAATACAGTACATGGAAAAAAAAAAAAAAAAAAAAAAAAAAAAAAAAGAGGGGCGATATTACAGTCTTAGATTTACCTCAAGTTGGTTTTTACTGATGAGATTCCTACCTGTAATAGATTTAATAGTTTCAGAGGATACAGTATGTCCAAGTAGGTCATACTGAACTAAACTGGAAGACTCTTCAGGAACTTCCACTGACTTCTCAGGTCCTTTTGTCCATGTGTAAATCATTTCACTCTTTGGATATGCATCTACAACAACATAGTATCAGTTTGCTCAAACAGGAAAAGACTTCTCACACCCAACTCCAGGCCAAACATGCCAAAAATCAATGGCAAGACTTACACTAGCATCTTTAGAAGACACCATTCATGTTTAAGTAACCCCAGAAAAACACCCACAGATAAATAGTAGCTAAGGTTATGCATGGTATCATATACAAATTCAGTTTACATCTGATTGTGAAGTCTAGACATGAGTTTTTAGGATCAGCCCTTTTGTTAGGCATGTAAAGTTCACCTTTAAATATTTTCAGTTAAAAAAATTCTAAAATCTTATCATTAAAGATATACTGATACAGGAGGAAAAAAATCTATCATTATAGATAATAATGATTGTACCTAAACATCTTTTTTAAAAAAATATTTGAAAGAAATCAGAGGTCAATAAAAGATTCACAATAACCCAAAACTAAGCAGGCCCCAGGAAATATTCCAACACTTAACACAAAAGACATAACTTAGGTCAACCATTCAATCTCTACACAGCCCAAACTCCTGTTAAAATTGAATTCAAAAACCACAGCCTTGCATCTGAATTCAGTACATTTTATTTCAAGTTCCATTGAGAATACCACAGATTAGTGTCAAGCATAATTTTTCCTGATTGGTAACTGAAGAAATCAGCTATTTACTAGGGAAGCTTCAATGGTGGCGACTTCTTCACGGGCAGATATAGTACATGGGCACTTTGACAACACCTGGCCTCCAGCCTCACTGTATCCAGGAAGAAAAGTCTTACAAGGACACTGACTCTAAAATTTCTCTTCTTCTTAACTACACAGATGTATAAGCTAAATTTATACAAAGAAAAAGTGAGTAGTTTCCTGCCATTCCACACTTCTTTTGGATTGTGCGGTGAGAAAAGCAGATTAATGTCCAGCCACTGACTACATCTGAGCGTTTGAACAGAGAGGAAGGCAGTGAGTGAGGAGGCTGGGGGAGATAGGACAGGACATCTCTGCTGGAGCACTCCGGCAATCACCAGGTGGTCACAGCCATCACTACTGCAGAACCAAATCAGGGAATCTAACTACTTCCCTCTGCTGTGTGGCATATGTTCCTCCAAAAACATCCCTCCTAGCAAAATTTTGGAGATTATTCAAAAAAGAAATCTGCATTTGACTTCAAATCAGAAAAGGAAAATTGCCTGCACTAAGTTTCCTCTCATCTAGTCTCAACACTCTAAAAATTACTTTCTTAGCACTAGCTGTACAGAATCCTTCCCATAGCTAAGGGAATACACAAAGACAACTAAGATCAGTCCTTTACAGCCTACAAATCTATTTTAGGATATTAATCTCCCTCCACTGTCTGGACAGAAAGTCAAATAACTACAGCTTCTCTAGGTGCCTAATTTTTGTTGGTTGTTTTAAGGTCAGGTGTACCCTGCTCTCTGTCTTCTCCAGTTAATCCCTTACTTTACCAAGTATTCAATTCACACCTAAGAACTAGGAGGAAAAACAAAGTATTTCAAGCAATAGCATTGCCAGTCATTTTTTCTAACTAGGTTTAATTTTTCAGACTCTAAATTAAATATCCAAAAAACTTAACAGGAGTTTTGTCTGCATAAGGATTGTGGATCAAGATTAATATTCACAAAATCTCATAATTGTTCAACGTCTACTTCTATTATTTAAAGCTGTAGTTTAGTTACAAGAAATTTCATAATTGCAACTTACAACTCCCAAATTTGAGAGGACAAGCATGACCGTCCATGGGAAAATCCACTAATCTCATGGGACACTCTGCACTTATTGTAAGCCTATAATGGAACAAATTGAATAGTCTCTGGTTGCCATTTTGTCTAGGCAGTATAACTTTTGCATACAGTAATTGTAAGAAGTTAAACAAGCAAGTTAGATACCTCATTGTGTACAGGATGGTGCCATTTCTCATTATTCTGAAGAGTTTATTTGGAGCTGTCATATTGTGTGCAACAGACTTTTTCCCATTCCTGAAGAAAGTGTCAGGTGTCCACACTTTTGAAACCATCAAGTTGTTAAGTCTCAAAATTTCAATAGGACCATCATATTTTAGTCTTTTGTCTACCCATGTCTGACGAAAGAAGACATCCATTGTATATTCCTGTATTAAATTGCAAAAAAACAAAGATTACATTTGCATGTGTATTTCATGTAAAAAGAAATCCTACAGGAGCTAAGAAATAGTAAAGAATATGTTAAGTCCATTGCACAAACATATTTCCACAAATGACAGTGAATTGCAAGCTTTCTAATAGCTCGATTTCCCACATTAATTGCATTATTTTTTTAATATATTATTTCTCAACTTGAAAGACTAACGCATTTCACAAAAATTGTATCACGTAACAAAGAAATGATCTAATGCTTTTCTTGCTACCTTTTAAACATAATTGCAATTTTGTTGAAAGACAATCAATGCTTTCCGACTTTATTTCAAAATCTTATACACAGTATTAGCATTGAAACTTTACTTGTATGACCAAGTCTATTCACATTGGAAAGGATGAATCTCTACAAGTGTAAGGCATCCTAAAATTGTATTTGTCTTCTCTTCCATGACTGCAACATTCAGTGTGGTTTATAATTAATCCACATAATTCTCTCTCTTTCACTGTCAATTCTAGCTGATGATTTAGCAGTAGCTGTTTCTGTTACTAGCTTCTACAGGACAGATTTTGTAATATAAGATTTCAGTTTATTTCATTACATTGGGTGCCAAAGTAAACCATTTCTAAAAAAATATCCTAATCTTCCCCTGCATCAGGAGTACCTCACATCCTGTTCTTTCAGCAAGTTAAAAATGAATGCAGCAATATTTGTGTTACATTCGGTCATATTAACTGAAAATTAACTGCCTGATAGTGTTGAAACCAGGAGCATCTGTGGTAAACTCTCCTACCAGTTCTTTACCTACTTTACAATTCTTGTTCTTATTCCTGTCTTTTCCAACATAAGTAATAATGGCACCATGTCAAACGCTTCAGAGTAGCCATTGAAATCACAGGGTAGCCTTCATTTTATATCTGAAGGAGGTGCATTGATAGATATGCTTGGGATCAGGCTCTTATACCACTACTCACCCTGAACAGCCTAAACTGTACCTGACAACCACTGAAGAGGTGAGATGTGATTCAACAGTAGACTCAGGTGAGAGTGTAGCCCTTGGAAAAAGAAGTACTATCCTACACCTTTCTGAAGAACAGAAACAAATCAGGTATAACAGAGTGCGGGATGACACTGCATAGAAAGCCAGTTATTCCTCTGAAATTGCCTTTCCTTTAAACAAGTTAAGAACAAATATATTTAAGGTACATATGGCTGCTGCTTCCGTACAACTTTTGAATTATTTTCTAAAAAAAAAAAAAAAAAGAGAAACTATCATAGGCCTGGATTATAGAAGATGATTAGAGCTATGATGGATTGGACCTCAAACAAATGTAAGTGCCTTTCAGGCGCAAATAGCCGTACGTGCAAATGTAACATTTGTCTTCTGTGACTATTTCTTGCATGCCATTCTGACGTTTGATTCCTGCAGACACTTATGAAAACTCTTATCACTCAAACATTTGTTGAAAGTGACGCTAAAAGTGGCATAAAGATTGGCACAAAGAATTCATCTGAAATGAAAATGTCAACAAGTATTTGTGAAATGATGTCATTATTATTCAACTGAGAATAATACAAACTTCAGACGGAAAGGCAATTTCAACGACATGACTTATTTTCCCTGCAGTGCACTTCAGACTCCCCATAGGGCCTGATTCTGCCTCAACACCAAGAAAATCTGTTTTAAATTCTTACAGTAACCAAAAGCCAGTGCAAATATGACCAGAATCAAGCTTGATGTATCTAATTATAACATTTAAAAATGAGCTGCTGCTAATCTCGCCTTCTTTGCCTGACTGACGGAATAGTGCAAAGCCACATGAATTAAGCATCCGCTCCCCACTGCAGTTAGGTTTCTCAGCACCAGGAAAAGGCATTTGAATTCCAGAAATACATACCATTTCTACATCAGAAACAGGTCCAAAACTGGTGACATATATATCTGTTTTGACTTCAGTAACAGGACCTAAGGTATGAAAAGGAAGTGAGCAAAAAAGTTTGAGTTTTGAAGATCAACAATTCTCATAAATGATCCTGGCATGTGAACAGTTATTGCTCTGAGGGTTCTGTGGATGAGCAAGAACAAAACGCAAATACAGGTCATTTCAGATAAGTTTCTAACAGTGAACACTGCTCAACTATTTTTGCTGCATAAGTAAATCAAAAGCAGTATTTCCCATGCAAATCCCCATTCAGAAACTCATGTTGACTCAATGAATAAGGAAACAGTTGCCAAAAGTTAAAAAGCTTACAGAAAACACTATGTTAATTAACAAGCGCCTAATTGAGGAAAACTGCATTCCTTAGGGTATTTATTACTAACATTCACAGTTCTAATTGGCAATAACTGGACTACTTACATTAGTATGCCATGCACCTGGCAATTTAGCATTGCAGGATCAAGACCTATATCCATAGCTCCGAGAAGTTCTCAAGTGTTTTAATACTAGCAATTAAAACAAGGGTTAGACATGTAAGCATTTCTGAGGTCTGAACATAGGTGCAGGTGCTACTGTCTTGCTACTGAAATACATGCCACAATAAAAACAGGGAATTGAACAGAGGTCTTAACACTTAGTCATACTTGGATACAGATTAGCAACTATCAGGAAAAAAAAGAACAGTTTCATCTTAATGTATTATTTCTTATTACAAGACAAAATACACCTTGAAATGGAAATTCATGCTACAGTACTTTACTGGGAACTTGAGTTCCCTTGACTCAAGACCATATCCACTAATTTTACCAGAAACTAGATCTACTGTCAGGGTAACAGGGTATTCTTATTTTTACCCATTACTATGATGATTCTGTATCTAATGGTTTAATTTAGGCAATAAAATCATAACATCTATTTTCCCAAGCAGATATTGTTTGGTAAAATCATCAGAACACTTTCAATTTATGTTTGACAAGTTCACAACTATAGTTTCTAAACTCTTACAACTCAAACTCCTAAAAAGGAGAAATGGTCTGTCTGTTAATTCAGGCTTTATCACAGTATCTGCAATGCAAAATGAAAGGAGGAAGCACTTGAGACAGTTTCAAAAGCAGAAGAACTCCTGGAAAGAAAAAAAAGGATCACTATATCCACAGATGTCACTTGGAATCAAATTTCAGAAAGATAAAAAGAATTAAGCAACTGGAAACGGGGACCTTTTTTCTTGCATCTAGATCAAGTATCATACTGCATATGAAAAGTAAAATGCAAGCATGTAAAATTATTTCTAGCAGTTTGCAAATTATGTATATGGAAGATCAGCTAAGAATTTTTCAGCTAAATGTCAAAAAAACCCTCTTTACTGAAAGTTAACAGTTTGACAGAAGGGCATTTTTTTGAGACAAAAATCTAATGAAAGTTCACCCCAGAACAGTTGGTAGCTCAGCAGTCCCTGGAAACTTGGATACTTTTAAATGTCTGTCTTGATGAGATTTAAAAAGAAAAAAAAAAAAAAGAAAAAGAAAATCCTCCGAAGTTCCAGCTAGCACCCTTTCATGCCATAACGTTGGATTTGCAATGGGTTGCTCTCTACATATCGCAGATGGAAGCTGCTCCCATGTCTATGAATAATTAATTGTTCACTAGGTCAGAGGAATTCACATTGTAGCCAAGTCACTCATCTCACTGAAGATGGATTAAACTTCCTGAATGAGAGATGATTATATTTGAAGAACAAAAAGGCTCCAAGAGATTTAAAAAACCCATAGTAGAGCTGTCAAGATACTGGAAGTGAAAACATCCACCTGTAGTCAGAGAAAATAGAGGAGAAAAGCTCAGTTGCATTTGCATGTAGAAATACAAAAGATCCAACCATATCTGATCTCCAATAATCACCAGACTATCATTTAACTGGAGTAAACTATTTTTAACTTAAAAAAAAAATCTTTATTTCACCTGATGAACTTGAAGTGTTTCAGAAACCATGTTTCATAGAAATGAGACATTTTTCCACACAGCTCTTGTGGCAGAAAACACAGACATTAGTCTTTGTTACTCTGTATGAGAATAGCCATTACTGGGGGGATATATTAAGCATAATAATTTTTTAGTTCTAAGAAACTTCAATTAATTATCCTCCAAAAATTACATTCTTAAAATATTATTATGATATCCTTAAAAAAAAAATCTTTAATTGCTTTCCTCTCTGGTATCTTTCTTCCTTTCCTTAGCTTACAGAACACTGTGATTTTATAGTTGCATCAAAATCAGCAAACAGACAGCTTTTTTCCCCATGGGCATGAGCTGTTTTTCTCTTTTTCTCAGCCATTGATTTTTTTTTTTTTTGTTCTATTAAACAGTTACATCTTCCTGGGCAGCAAGTTTTCAGAGTCCTTTTGCAGGATTATTCTTCAGAGTTTCTTGGAAAAAAGGGGAGAACCAAGACTCAAGCTAATCTAAAATAGCAAAATCTGCAAACCTGATTTAATGCCGTTAGAAATCCCATAGCAGCAGCATAGGATTAAAATTATGCTGAAGTTCATTATTCTAGTAAGTCCTACCCTGCTCTCAAATATTTATTTATTAACTTTTTTATTATTTTTTCTCCATGAGAAAAAAAAAGGAGGAAGTGGGATTCTTGGACAATAACAAAACCACAACCTACGTTTGAAAACAAAGCATCAGAACAAATGTTAAATCATGTTTGAAACCATTAGACACCATTGGATGAGTGAGGATGTAAAAACATTTCAGGTTTGTGAAATTAAAGAGGAAAGTGAGAAAAGCCAGAGCCAGGCATCGTAACTGAGCTTGTCCATTCCATTATCCTAGTTCTACAAGTCATTTTTTTTGTGCCTAAAACTTTCAAAGGTTAAAATGTTGGGTGGGAATGAAGACAGCAGCAAGGGGCACGGAAAGCTGATACCTCCCTAGCACTTCTCCTTCAGTTGCAGGCTTGCTCTTCTACCTGTGTTGTCCATTCACAACTGTTAGGTCAAAACTTGACTTTTCGAGTCCATTCCAGTACTTAATCCCAATGCAGGAGTACCTCAAAACCTCTCTTATTCCTAATGAAAATGTAATTTCAGTTGGTAGCAATAGCAAAAGTATAGCTTATGAGTCAGGCTTCTTTATTATTATTAATCATAGGAATGCCTGTCAACGAGGAATGAGTCTGTAGTCACCTAACCTACTTTTGCTGGTGATTTAAGCAGCCCTCCAGAATGAACATGTTGCACCACTTAATCAACTCTGGCGATGCAATCAGAAGATCCTATTAGAATCCTTAACATTCTATTACTGGCAATAAAAAGCAGCGAGTTGTAAGAAAGCCAATTAACTCTACATATGACCAGTTGAGCTTATCTTTCCATAGGCATTCAGAAAGCATCTATCAAGCATAAATGTCCAGAAACACTAAAGAACTATTTATAACATAGTGGTGTGTATTTTTATGTCAATGAAATAGGAGGAGAGTCCTACACACTGCAGTGGGAACAGTTAAGTCTGAATCACTGCTTGCAAGATAATATACTTTAAAGAAGATCAGGCAGGATTAAAAGCAACCCCTGCAAAATCCAGAATAGTTGTTACATGTGGGCTGAAGAAGCGATGCCAGGCTCTAACCCCGTGAAGAGGAACATAAGACAGCTCTCCCATGCATTTTATGCCAACATATGGGTTGAAGCGCAGTACAGCTCTCAGTGAAAGACTTTGGGCTCCATTATCCCCTCGTCTCCATAGGCAACTGTCACTGCAGAGATCTCCACTGTATGTAAACAGTCACAGAAGTCTTGCATGGGTTTTTTGCATATTGTAAATTTTGCCTTTAAGAGACACCCAGCCAATAAGGAACATTAGCAAACAAGTCTGCATGGAGATAGGTACAGCTTTATTTACAGGTTTTATTTACCTTTTTTTTTTAATATACCTGCATATGAAAGATCTGGTGCTTTTTATTTCCAAATTCTTGTTGGTTTAACAGGATTGCTTTTTTTAAAGTTAAAAGATATCAGTCAAATGAAATATGTACTTCTTTGTTTTGTTCTGTCAGGACTCCTGCTCCTGTTTTCTGTTAGGAAACCCAGACAAGTAGGTAGGGAATTTTTATGAGATTAATGAGAAATTCAAACATATGGTATACATTTCTCTGGAAAAAAAAACTGCAAAGGCATACACTAACTTTTGTCCCTGCACACATTCACCCATCAACATGCCTGAACCCGGATAGAGGAAAAAGATACCTCCAGAAATGAGGAGATGACACCTTCTCTTCGCCTGTTTAGCAGACAGCCTCTGCTGAGACAGCCAACAGGCAAGGTTCCTACTGGTGCCAATCTTCATGATGCGGACACCTGTCTACTAAGAACTGGACTAAGAATACCAGCTATTTTATACAGGTCACTGACCAAGAGACAGATGGTTATGACTTCAAGCATTACTAACTGGAGCCAAAGTCAAGCCAGTCAGCGACAGGTAAATAACACCATATCCTGTCAACAAGCCCTTGAGTCATCTACGCTCCCCAGCTCAGGACTGGACAATTGCCTGAAAAAAATGATCAGCCACACTTTGAAGTGTTCTAGTCCATCTTAATCTAAAAACGAATCACAAAAATCAATGAAAATAAGCAATGGAACCCTGGAAGGTACGTATGAACTCTTAAATAAGCACATAATTACATAGGCACTTTACGGTCCTCTAAAAAAATAGAAAATTACAACTTTACTCTTCAAATTTATCCTGTCTTTATTCTTTTTTACTTTTCGGATGCAGATTCTCCAAGTCACATCACTTCTTAAGTATTTGCTGTTCACATGATGAGCTGAAAGAAGACCACACGTTGTTGCAAACAGGTCACTTCGCCTGCACTAACAGGAAGTGAAAGTCTTCAGAAATTATGCTCTTGTGGACAGAACATTTCCATGTCCCTTCTGTCTTGCCATGTTCTCCAACCCTGCTTAGGGGAGATGACAGCCAAGGTGCTCAAGCCTATTCAGTTTTCAGCTGCACTTTCTCACTATGGGGTTGTAAGAAAGAAGAGATGAAGAGGACAACTCCATCCCAACGGTGCCTTAAAAGCAAGATACCAAAGAGCCATCTTTTCTACACAAGTCACTTCTGCAACACGGACTGTGCAAGGTGGAACAATCTTTTGACAACTTTAGGTATTTCCAAAACAAATAACATCTGATTAATAAATATTTATCTCTTCTCATTTGTCAAATTCATCTTAGATTATGAAGCACGAGTGGATAATAAGTGAACAAGAATCAAAACCTGCCCAAAACAGACAAGTACTGTCAAGCACACTATACAGCTCCACTACCTTTCAGGGACTCTTATGGTGTAAGCACCAAGAAATTTGCACCCAGTCCCACAAGTGGGGAAAAAACGTCCTCCTATCCTGGCTGAGCTGACTCTGCAGGCATTTAAGAACACTATCAAGAGAAATATGGCCTTTTCTTCAAGTAAAGATGCAGCTCTTAAACCTCCTACGTTTGGAGATGTTGAAACAAAAATAATGCTATATTTGACTCACAGCACAGGACTACTTCTGAAGCATATCCAAATCCATTAACTTCTTCCAGTAATTTAGAGACTGTACCACTCATCCAGCATTTGGAAGATTAGGTTCATTTTTGCCCCTTTTGGAGGCCTATAAACCCTTTTGTACACCCTTGCCCCTGAGCTTCAGCTCTTGTGGGATGGAGGCACATTGCAACCCATTCTCTTCAGGCTCTTCCATTTGCAAGAAGGAAACATTCGTTGCTGCCTTTAACCTATACAGTATCTAGTGGACCATAAAGCAGAATGAAGTTTGAAATCTCTCAGTATGGGTAAGAAAACCCAGATTTTTCCTCAGTCCCTCACCAATAAGCTACAAAGGAAAGGGAAAGAGCAGTTTGTGAGCCAGTGCACCTGGCAACTTTGAAACAGAAAGCCAAAGACTTGTGGGCACTTCCCTAGCTGCTGGTGAGACTTGTGGTTCAGCAGATGAGTTTCATGCCCAACATTACCCACTAGTCTTGGGGAGGCGGCAAATCATACACCACCTTCTATCTGAGTTCAACTGGCAAGATGTTAAATATAGGATGTTGGGTCCTAGGTTGGGTACTCCTAACATAGCAGGAAGAAAAAAAAATATCACTGGAATTAGTAAAAAGTGATACTGCTATCTCTAATTTCAGTCACCTAATTTCTTCTTTCTTCAATAAGTCCATGATTAAGTCTGATTAGCTAGGAAATCATGAAGGAAAAAAAAACGTTATAAAGCAAGTACAAATTTGAATCTGACCTCACATGCTCTTATCAATGCCAAGAGTTCCTCAGGGGTCTGAAATCATACAAGCGTTTAAATGGTAAATCAAATTCGGGCTTTTTACTTCAAATAACAATATTCCTTTCAAAAACTCATACATAGTTCTACAAATATTATTAAACTAATCACTAGTGAAAGAAAAACAAGGAAGAGAAGGCAGGTACCTGCCCGCTGAAAGAGGGCGGGTATAGAAGTTTTCCAACTTTCTATAATTGCCCTTGGTGACATACACATGAAAAATGTAAAAATCGGGTGAAAACTGAACCCCTGTTCTAACTAGAAAAGTTTTTGATTTAGAGCTTTATGTCAGAATCAAAATAGCACAACAATAATACTCTTGTAATTTAACAGTGGATAATGCTTTTATTTATTCACACTACAGGTGATTTTAATGCCCTATTCTTGTTATCTAGTAGATTACTGAGTAGTTTTGTGTTGTTAACATGACTTATAAACTGCCTTCTGAAATTCAGGATAATGGTAAAATGAGAAATACAGCTTAGGCAATGCACTTGACTTAGTTATCACCACACTATTTTCAAATCTCACAGAGGATTACTTTATTCATTAGTACCTAAATATTTTCCCACAACTGAAATTCTAACCGACTACCTTCAAACTCTTCTGAATTTAAATTCTTCCTGACAGCACATCAAAACTGTTTTTCTTGCACGAAACTGCCCTTTCTGATTTGTTTAACTGAACTTCCATCTGAAATTTCTTTGTTAATCTATTGCTATTTTTAAGGGCTTAGATTTTTTCTGCAAAGTTGGTATAGTTCCACCTTCTAAAACTAGCCCTGTAAATGCCTTTAAGCAACATTTTTTTAACAAACACGCAATGCTCAATATGTAATGACAACTTTCTGTTTTTGTATCTGCTTCATAAAGTGAGTTTGTAATGCACAGAGCCAACCAAGTGACATGAGGAACTTCAACCTCAACATATGCTATCCTTCTGCATGAGCAGTATCAGGGCAAGTTTCTGTATGTCCACTTAATACAGAGAGACCTTGAGAGACCATTTCCACATTTGTGAGAACACCTGGAGGCAATTTAGCTTCTCTTCCGCCACTACCAACAATTGGGCTAATTAAGGAAGGCCTAAAGAACGTGGATCCAGTCTTAGGAAATCTCCAAAAGCCATCACTTCCCACTTCGCTCTGCAGGCAAAAAATCTTCATGAATTGTTATTTGTGGCAACACTGGAATACGCCAGGAAAATTCAGAATTTGGCTAGCTCCCCACGTCTGATTTTGAACATCACTTGCACCAGAATTAGAAATATTTTCACTGATATGAGGTTTAAAATTCACATCCATCATATCTCCATGAGGCCTTTTGTTCTTAAAATAAAACGTATCTTTCATTTTGATCCACGTGAAATCTAAATAGTGAATCAGCTTCCATAAAAAATAAAATTAAAGAGTCTGCTGTTCATCAAAAGTGATGCAGTTGTAACATAACCAAAACACACTATACTTTCCATCTCTAAACATTCCCATTCTCTGTATCATTTTTTTAAATATGCTACATATTAGCGAGTGACCCAATTTTAAGATGAAAGTCCCAATTGCCATAAGGATTTACCAGGAGAAAAAAAAAAAAAAAAAAAAAAAAAAAAAAAAGACATGCTTGACTAATTGTCAAGATGGGTTTTTTTTGCTCTGTTTTGCTAAAAACTCTTCCTGTCAAGTGAGGTGAAGGTACTTTGACTGTAAGGAGGCATAGGCTGTAAGGTAACTTTAGCTGAAGGTAACTGTGGCTGTTATTTTTAAAAATAAAGCATTTTATCATGTATTACTTAGAAGTTCAAAACTCAAAAGTGATGGTTTATAAAGGTCAACTATGGGAAGAAATAAGAAGCAAAATAATATCCAGTCTGTCAAATATTCACCTAGAAGGACTTTTCTGGGCTCAAATTTGAGCTTTTTCCTCCCTCTATCATTTACTTTAATATAACAGTTGTGAAAGTTCAAGGAGCTACAATATTTTTTTTCTTTATAGCATTTTGTTGAAAGCCTGTTAACATTTATTGGGGAAAAACGCAAGTCTACTCTTGCAAAATACCCTTCAAAAGACACTGTTAAAATAAAAACCAACATAAACTATATGTCATACTACAGATTTAGTACATCTTTAATTTTGGAAATCTGATAATGCTCATAAAGCATCTTTGCTAGATGACTAATTAGTTGGCATTCAACCTAAAATGATTCCAAACATAGCACATCCCTTGCACGCGTGCAGAAGTATCTGTAACCTCTCTGCAGAGCTCAATTGCAAAAGGCCACCTGTTCTAATGATTCCTCCGGGTATTCTGGGAAGTTTAGCCTCCTTCACAAAAGCTAAGCTATAGAAGGCCTCATTTATAGAGTAAACGTACTCCAAATAATAAAATGCGATAAATGATGTCAGGTGTTCCCCTTCAACTATTAAGATCATGCACGTGAGCACTGTGTAGGGCACATATGTGCTGGCATGCACATCAGTGCAGATGTATCACGTGTATGAAAAATTTACTTTCAGGGGATGAAGAAAGTATTTTGCAGTATAAACCTATGCCAGGATCTCATTCAATCTTGGATAGGAAGCAGCCAATGAAACGTTATTACCTTCACAAACCATGAGAGGGAAGGCATCTCAAAAATAGATAAATAAACATTACTTTTAATTTGAAATCTGTATTTTTAATACTTTCATTTAATACTTAAATAAAAAAAAAGGGAGCTTTTGATTCCAAGTCCCTACACAGTAACACCAAAATCGGCGAGTAAAACCAAGCCCGGCTGCTTGCACAGCAACAGAAAGGTGCCTCTTAACAACGCTGCGCACCAAAGGGGCACAGAGCCCCGCTACGGGGACGCAGATGACGACAAATGCAGCCTCCTCCGCTTCCAATTCCTCCACGGTAACCAAGCCCACTGCTTCCAAACCACTGCCAAGCACTGGCCAACTCCGGCGCAGGATCGGGCGCGCGGGAGCTGATCGGGCTCAGCTCTCCCCGTGGGTGCCGGGGCGGAAAGCACCAAGGACCGGACTCCTGAGCGGGACCGCGAGGTGGGCGGCCCCGGGGCGCTGACGGCGCCCGGACGCCCTGGGCTGGTTCCCAGGGCTCCAGCGCCCTTCCCGGGGCCGCCCCCGCCCGGGACGGACGCGCAGCCGCCGCGCAGCAGCCGCGCAGCGCAGGCACCGCGCGCGCCGAGCGTACCCCCGAATCCCGGGCGCAGCCTGTTGTCATAGCCGTCCAGGAGACTGTTCAGGATGCTCGTGAAATTCTCCGGCCATAATTTCTCCTCTTTCTTGCTCTGCCCTGGCGGCCCGCTGAGACTGCAAGGCAAAGAGGCAGGGCAGGGGTGAGTCCAGCCGAGCCGAGCCGGGGAGAACGCAGCGCGGCCCCGGTCCCGGGCACTCACTCACCACGTCGCCAGGCAGAGGCAGTGCAGGAGGGCGATGGAGAGACCCGAGGACATGGCGGTGGCTGGCTCCTTGGCAGAAACCATCCTTGCATGCCATACTTCACGCCGGGCCACGCGAAACGCCTCGCCCGCCGGGGGAAGAGCCCCACGGCGTGGGGGCGGCAGCGCTGCAGCCCGCGGCGCCGGCAGCCCCCGGCGGCCCCTACATCCCGC
>VWPW01006152.1:974661-989994 GCA_013389825.1 Crypturellus undulatus
ATGTGGGGCAGGTGTGGGCAGTGGGGTGTGAGGGGTGTGTGGTGCGCGTATGGGGCAGGTGTGGGGGCAGTGGGGGGTGAGGTGTGGGTGGTGCCTGTGTGGGGTGGGTGCGCAGGCAGTGGGGTATGAGGTGTGTGTGGTGCCCGTATGGGGCAGGTGTGGGCAGTGGGGTGTGAGGTGTGTGTGGAGCTTGCGTGGGACAGGTGTGCGGGCAATGGGGTGCGAGGTGTGGGTGGTGCCTGTGTGGGGGGGGTGCGCAGGCAGTGGGGTATGAGGTGTGTGTGGTGCCCGTATGGGGCAGGTGTGGGCAGTGGGGTGTGAGGTGTGTGTGGTGCGTGCGTGGGGCGGGTGTGGGCAGTGGGGTGCGAGGTGTGGGTGGTGCCTGTGTGGGGTGGGTGCGCAGGCAGTGGGGTATGAGGTGTGTGTGGTGCCTGTGTGGAGCAGGCAACGTGTCAGGGTGGGAGTGTGGGTGTCTGGTGATGCTCACGGGGGTTTAGTCTTCATTTGTCACTGCCATCATCGTCGCTTCTTCTTATGGGGAAGAGGAGCGTGGAGTAGGGGAGACAGCTCCCTGCACCCTGGCTGCTGGGGGGCACAGAGCACACCCAAATGGAGCAGAGCAAGTGCCTTATTCCAGGCATCTACACACAGAAACACCAGAAAAGGACGATTTTCACGTCATGTTTCTTTTTTTCTGTCTTTTTTTTTTTTTTCTTTCCTATAATTAGGAAGCCAGATTTGGTGACCCAAATAATTTCCATTATAGGAGGTACGAGCGATGCCGCGGCAATTACTGTAAAATCCACGCAGAAGCGCTGCTATTCTGCCAGAGGATCTCGGGATGACTGAGAGCGGAGGCGGGTTTGGGAAGGGGGGAAGGGTTAGGGAGGGAAAAGGCTTCTCTTTTCCCACACACAATAGCTATTGACAATAAACGGCTCATTTTTCTGATCAAGTGCTCTGCGGACTTGTGTATATTTGGAAATCAGTGTGCATGTCAGTTTTTATGAGGATAGGGAAATTCATTGTGCGGGAGCCAATAGAACAGGTCTATGATTGACTCCAAGTCTACAGATTCCAGCACTGTTGATGCTGACATGAAAAGGCTTTATTCATTATTTGCTACAGGATCTCAACTACTAAAACGCCTTGATTATCCTCAAAACTGCTGTACACTTGAAATCTTCCTGATTGCACTTCAGGGTTTGTTCCAGCTAGGATGCCCTTCACTGGTTCCTTTGAAAAACAATTAAAGCTCCGCTCGAAAGCCGCTCAGCTTACTGGTACTGCTGTCTTTGGGAAAGCACTGTCTAGGTAGCCAGCTGGGCTTCCTATTTTTTAAAGTCCTATTTAGGCTTCTACAGATTATTAGTCTGCATTCTGATATTTCATTAGGATGGAATGCAGATATTTCCCTTCGTCATCCTCTTTCCAGGAATCACCAAGTCGTTTGTGTTCCTTAATAGTTCCTCAGGTGGCTTGCATGTTGCAAGTAGCAAGACACAGGAGATTAAAGTGGCATTATTGTTACAGCAAATTCGGAACTTGTGGCCCGTAGCTTTGTCCCCTCTGAATTCACTTTGCCCTCAGTCTGAGAAAAGAGACCTGCGTCACCACTCTATGTAAACCCAGCCCTGGCTGAGGCAAAGTAGCTGTCCAAGGTATTACCTGGCTTCTCACTACCAGGCTTTCAATCCTTACATAAATCTTTGCCACTTAGCGTTTTGCTCCAAATTCTGCTAGATCCTCATCCTTACCAGAGCACTGATTTTCTGCCTATCCCAGGCAGCCTGCCGAAGAACAGCACGCACGCTCCGCACCATGCTCACAAGCCGGGGCAGCGGAGGCGACGGGATGGCCCGGCGAGCTCACCCAGCTGCATGCTGCAGCCGCAGCCTGCGTTGCACCACACGCAGCGGAAAGCTCCAGCAAGAGCTCACTGCCGTGATGCCATCAGCAACCTCACCTGCAGTGGCAGCAGGGTGGAGTAGCAGCTCCTCAGTAATCTAATTTTCCCCCCGCAATGTAAATTTGCCAGGGTTAATCACCCACTTTTCAACTTTTATAAACTGATGTAATTTCTCCGGAGCAATCTTCTCTTCCAGCATAGAGTGTGCCAAGGAGATGCCTCCTGTAAAAAGAATCTCTAGCTTCGCTGTCTCTTGCAAGAAGTGGTCCATTGCTGCAGAGCTTTAAAGATACTTTCAAATGAGGCTATATCTGATTTAGAGATACCTCAGCAAAGTTCTGCTGGAGGAACTGAAACTCAGAAAGTTAAAGCAAGAAAAATAGATGATAAATCAAAACTGGGAAGAATTCTCCTGGCTAGTGAGAAGTACGGAACAAAATCCTGCTCTACGGAACTACCACTTCCAGCAGTTGCTGTTGAAAGGGACCAAAACAGTCCTGGCAAAGCTGGGGACATCCTCGGGTTTAGACTGTTTTATCACTTTCTGTGTATGTACTGACACCTGTCTGAGCTGAAATAGAAAAGTTGAGTGATATTCACACAGTAATAATCTTCCCACACAAATGTCCTGAGAAATGTTATTACTCTACCTCACTCAAATCCATCTGTGGAGCCAATGAGGAACATAGCTACTGTAGGCCCAACAGAGCCACTGTGAAATCTGCCCCACTAGAAATCAAATAAACTCACTCTATAATCCCCCTTCCAGGGCTTTTAGGAACTAAGCTGGTCTTTACATGACCTCAGACCCTTTAAAAGAGAACACTAATAAGACTGATATCTGACATGTATCTCTTCAGTAAAAGTAAAATTGTTTTCTAAGATTAGTGGATATACATGAGGATATGAAGAAATAAGTACTCATGACATCTAAGAAGATACTCAGGTTGTCAGGAGGTTTAGATAAGAAAACATAGTGCCCTTCTGTCACTTCCAAACGCATGCTATGTTGATGTAAGACTAGGTGCTATTTGGATACATAAACTCACCCTGAGAGCTAAAAATAAGAATAAATAATAAATCACTTTTTCTAAATCCCCTCCAAAAATGAATTCAGCCAGTTCTCAAATTTGCCTGCAGGTAGCATCTCCCTTAGATCTAGTGACTATCAAGAATTCAATAAGATTACTACCCAAACAGTGATTGCTTTTCTCAGACTCTGAATGACTTCATCTTTAGAGGTTTTCTACATTCTTTTGTAATAGTGGCATAGATACACAGAAGAGCTCCCAGAATGTATGCTTGTGTCACTAGCTCTATATAGATTTTTAAAACACCACTTCAGCTGGTCTTAGATCACTTCAAAGAACTTCTGGCTAATGTCATCTCTCTAAAAGAACCAATGATGAATCCAAGAAGGTTTTAACAGTCACGGGAGAGACTGGTAATTCTTAAAAGATTTGGAGGAATTCAGCATTTTCAGTATTTTCTCAGCTTCACCAGCATTTACCACCATTTTTTTTCCAAAATTTCTCACAAGAAATCTCAGTCATCATGGACTTCTGTTAGGAAGGGCACCAAATGCGCAGAACACATTTGAAAATCACAAATAGACTTTTTTTTTCCTGCTACCTAAGAACTGTGATGCAGCAGATACCCTGACCATGCCCCAAGAGCTATATTATCTAAAAATACAGGTCTCCAAGAACAGCTTCTTCATTTTTTATTCATCATAACACACAGAGAAGTAGAAAAAAATCTTCATCACCCTTATTCTCCCATTTCTACTTTGTTATCACATGCATGGGGGAAGATAAAGAAAGCCAATACTTTTCTAGAAGTCATTATCCAGCCTTTCCTTTTTTTGTAAATCATAGGGTTTGCCAACATTACAGACTATGTTTGTAAATTATAGGTTATATTCTCTTTCCCAGTGGATTTCATTATTCAGCTGATTTTGACATGATTTAGTCCTGTCATCAAATCCACAAAGAGAGCCAAGCCTATACAGAAAAGACTGGGAAAATCTTTAAGGCTAACTATAAATTACATACTAAAGAGCCTCTAGTGCTTAGGAAACAGGAGATAAAACTTGGGTTGCTGCCAAGCACTCACAAGTTTCTTTGTCTAAAAACCTAAATCATTGATTTCTCAGACTTTTTACAATTCCTTATCATATCAGTACCATTTCTTAAAATCTTGATCAAATGTCTTGTTTTCACATACATCCTTTTCAAAGACTGTGGTAGAAAATCTATTCTTTAGACAATTTATGTTCCTCTCCCATTTTTGGTAGATGACCAAAAAAAAATGGATGTCTTTTCTTATATGGTTACCTGTAAGATCTCTTACTTCCCTGCCTGCTCCTCTCTCATGCCCTATATATTGCAGAGATCCTGGGAACTCAAAAATAATAATTAAAAGAAAAAAAAAAAATACCCCTGCCTTTACACTTGACTTTAAACAGATTTTCATCAGGAGTTCTGAAGTAGCCCAAAATATCCATACAGGGAGGAGCTCTCTGCCACTGGGGAAGCCAGCGTCCTCTCGGCCATGATTGCACCTCTGGCTCTCTCGCTATGTTTAAACACTCTGCACTGGCATATATCGACTGCAGTTTTAAGTCCTGCGCTGGGAGCAGTAAGACAGCTGCTTAAGCTCTTCCTGCTTTTCCTCCAGTGCAGCTTTTAGTGCTGTCATTAGTAGTTTTCTTTCAAGCTGGCACAATGTCCTTCCTTCAACATCTAATCATGAAGTTGCTTCCTCCAAGTTTTAGCAGGATCCTGTTGTATTGATTCTACCAAAAATGCATCTTATTAGATGCAGTTTCTGCTTTCAAAAACCAAAAACCTAGGTAAGACCAAGTAAGGACTGGGCACGAGGAAGTACTGTTATTTCTGTTTTGATGAGAACTGAATCACAAAAAGCTCAAGTGGTGACCCAATGCCAGCTAGGAGATTTGCTGCAGAGCAGGAACTTAATTGTAGTCTGCTACATCCCAGTCAAGCTCTTTAATCACCACTTCTGTCCTCTCAAAGCACAGCATAAGCTCTGCATAGAACTTCAGCTCTGTGTAACCTTCAGCTGGCCCAGCTTTGCTTCACTTTCATGGCCCAAACCCCGTGCTATACTGCTGTATTTTTCCTATGTAAGGTACTATGTAAATACCTTCCTATGACAAAGAAGGTCCTTACATGGTCATGCTGTTTAACACATACATACTCGATACCCTGGAACACAGCTAGTCAACGCTTTTGAGTACTACATATATATATTTATATATACATAGTGCAGTTGCTGTTTGTGACAAAAATTATATGGATTCTTCTGGTGATTACTATGAGGATCATTAAGGAGATAAACTACGTTTCACATTTAAGGGGACCTTTACTTTGGCCATTGCATTAGAAAATCTGGGAAACACTCACTGCAAGAAATACCAATTTGGAGCAAAAAAAAGTGAGAACAATATTTCTGTTTCATCTAGAGGGAGGGTATAGCAGCCTGAGTAATAGGGAGGAATATGAAAAGCATCTGTCCCACCTTCCTCTGTAAGGGCTACTAAGTTGGGTGCAAAATGCATCAAAAACATTGGTTGCTCAGAGCAACAGCAGGAAACCTTCAGCAGCTTTCAGACACCAAAGGCAGATGGGAAAGTGGGGTAGGAGCCTGGACCTTCCAGAGGGACCAAGAGGCACCAACAAGCCCCCTCTCCGAAAGCTCTGGTGTTCTTGCTAATTTTGCTTTTATTAATCTCAGAAGTATGTGAGTCACAGGGCCGATGTCTGGGGAGCAAGTTAAACATGCCAGGGGAGCCATCAGCCTTGCTGCTGATTCACACTGAAGCCCACAGGGCCAGCTACAGTGATCTTCTCCCTGTCTTCAAGGCACTTGGCTTGCCCAGTCTCTAAAGGAATATTGAATCTTGTTTTTCATTAAAAGAGAGAAAGTATGAAACCTCTGCATTGTACAACAGTGGAGAAAAACCTATATATGTGACTCAGGTACCCCTCAAGGCACCACATAAAGATCCTAGAATCTAGCAGGCAGATAAAGCTCAAACATCAGAAACTCATGGTTCTTGTAAGGCTGTTTTCTGGTTCTTTCTTGTCTTTATTTTCTTCTTTCTTTATTTATTCTAATTGCTTAATTTGCTTGCTGGAAGTGTACAAGATATACTACTGCTCCAGGCTGAGCAGAGCAGATGATAGTCACTTTAAGGTGTTCTCCATATACCTATGTATAAAGCAGAACAGTTACATACCAGCTGCAGTTGAAGTGTACACCTCATCTTCCTTAGAATGATAATATCTCTGTACTAAATATTAACATCAGCTAGTAACACAAGCATTTGCATGTCAGGTACAAAATATTCCTTTAAAAATGGTTTAGTACAAAAAATACACACAATGAATTTGTTATGTAAATAAAATGTAAAATAAATGTAAATGTTATATTATTGTTATGTAAATAGAGCTACTACAACGGACTTCTGCAGCCCAGAGATCTGTAAAGAGTTGAGCAAATTGGCTTTTAGAGCTATATCTGTAATCTCTGTTTGCAAAGGCAAAATATGCTATGATGGCAATAATCCGCAACAGACACACAACCAGTTTGCTCTTCATTACCATCTGGTGGTTGCTGCATGGAGTGCCATTACACGCATCTCAGAAAGTTAAGATAATTTTCATATCATCACCGAAAAAGAGAGGCTGCTGTAGCAGAAGAAGGCTGGTTTTGTCTTACAGGCATTGACACAGAGGCACCAAGCTCAGAAAATATTGACAAAAGGAGAGGAGAAAGAGAAAATTAGGAAGCATCTGGAGGTACTTCAACATTTCCTCAAGTAATTCAAGGCATACCTGAATATGATATGCAAGGAGCTGAAAACTGCATGGAAACCTTTGAACACTGTTCCTTCCCACTGGCAGGAACAGCAACTGTGAGTGTGAGCATTTTGCAAGATAAGGTATCTTGTTAATCGCTTCTCCTAACCACTCCCTAGATCATTCTCAGGCTTTTTGGAGCAATTCTTGTCCTGATGGGAGGTTAATCTGCTGTTGTAAAAAAATGAAATAAGTATAGTGATTGTTAATGAAGTACAATACCTCAGGGTATGGATCAATGGCTGATAGAGGCTGGAGAGAAAATACCCTAAGCAGGCAGGTCTACCGGAACCATTTTGAAATACTAGAAATTCATTTAGTAATTTGCAATACTAGAAATTTTTCAAAATTTCACATGGTGCTGCTCTAGCCATAGCATGGGGCTGATCTGGTGCAGCACCTCAGCTTATGTACTAGCTTGAATTTTCAAGAATAGCATGAAATGAAATAAAATTAATTCATTGTCATGATTCTAAAATTCATCAATCATATGACACTTAAAAACAGAAATAGTTTATTTGGTTCAGTTGCTTTTTATGGTTAAAGAAGAAGGTCTCTTCCATTCTCAGCTTTGCCACTGAATTCTGTGACCTTGGATAAGTGACTTTAGACCAAATCTTCCCAACAGGAGCACCTAATAGTAAGTGCATAAAAATATGAAGGCTTTTTTTAAAAAATAAGGGTGATCCAGATTTACTGCAGAACAAATACCCAAAAGCGCATTTAAAATTTCAATCTCCAAACCTCTGTGCCTGAACTTCCCATTCTGTAAAATGCAGATGGGACTTACACACGGTACAGGCATATCTGGAGTATTAATTAGTCCAAATGTGTACAGTAGCTTAAAAATGTAAAGCACATAACTACCAAGTATCATCATCAAATAGGTCGGTATATAATCCATACTCATGTCCCTGTTAGTTTAGGCATTTTGACAATGTTGTGTCTAATTTTAATACCTAAATCGTCTTCCTGAATATTTCTTTGCTGGACACAGGCATCATGGTACATGAGATTAATGCTCTCTGAGCAACAAACGCTCCTTAGCTGAAACCCGCTGCCTAAACGGCTTAGCCATCACGCTGGCGACATGATCAGGCCTTCGCAGTCACCTCCCTGACCTCTTAGCTCTCTTAGACATGAGAAAAGACTTTCACTGTTGACTCTGAAAATGAGTGGCTGGAAGATGGGAGGCAAAAACTTAAGCTGTTCACAAAGATAAATATACTATTTCAGGAGGCAGACTTCAAGGTGGAACGGTCTGAGCAGGCTGGGTGAGCTCCGCACTCACAGGCTCACAACTGCTCTGCAGCAACACATACTCTATCTTACATATGGTTTAGACACCAGCATCATTTAGCTTCTGTTCCAAAACTCACTGACATAAACTAAAGACCTGCCATCCACCCAGAGGATTCTGGATCAGCACCAGAGAGCATTTCTTACCCTGTGTTTCTGAAATAATAAGTAGTTGTCTTTTTCCCTGTCGATATTTATGCTTCATTTTCGCTGTTGCTCAGGGAAGCAGTGACAGATTCACTCTTTGCTACTCCTCAACATCATAGTGCTGCTGCTTGCCCTAGAATAGGAGATGCCGCAGATTTGCCCTAAACGGTGGGGTTGAAGGTAGCCATAGCAGCTCAAACTGTCACCCAAAATGCACAAAGACTGAACAATTCAATAACCCCCATTGCTCAGCCATCCCTCTTGTGGCCTCTGCTCAGGGCAGTTATCCATGGAGAGTCTACGTGTCCCAGGGCCCAGCAGAGCTGGAGGGCGCAAAAGTCCACAGGTTCTGCATGCCTGGTGACATCCTGGTAGCACCTTGGTGACATGCACAGATTGAGAAGTTGTGCGGTCTGCCTTAGAAACCTCTGCCAGTTCTCTTATCTGTGCACTTATTTTTGGCTTTATTTTAGGGTTCTTTTTCAACTAGCTAAAAAAAGCATCAATGACAGGGCGTAATCTATTTCTCAGTTTATGGACTGCTTCCAGGGACTGCTGCCAGCCCACATGACATATATAAATTATGGATTTTAGACCTGCACCCCTGCATCAGTTAAAGAGATATGTAAAATTACTCATTGTCTTATACCTCCCTGTTGACAAAGTGGGTCTCAGCTCAGGAGATTCATGTGCACTCTTTATTTCAGTGAGCAAAAGACATACATCTCACTCATCAAATGTGCTTAGGAGTCAGGACAGGAGCGTGCAAGCAGTTGCTGTGTCGGACTATTGCATTTCTTAAAATTATGCCCACTTTGTTTTCTCCCAGCATAGGTACAAATATACATGGCGATATATATCTAGTGCTGCCATTTACAGGCCTGTAAATTTAGTCAACAGAATTCCAGAGGAAATCACCATGAGCAAAGAAATGAGACAGGTTGCAAGTTTTCTGTCTAGCAGCTCCTATTGTTATATCTTGCTGTTGCTCTAATACTCCCTTTTAAATGGGAAATATTTTGTAAACATATTCTTGAAGTATACTAAAGAGTCTTCATTCTCGTCCCCTTTGGCCCGGGCAGCAGACAACCTTCCTAGGGAAGGGGCAGAGTGGCTGCCTGGTGTGAGGCGGTGCAGGGGAAGGGACAGAGTGGTTCCTCACTGCAGTGCCCCTGCTTGGCACTTCTGTAGCTTTTACTCTCTAGGCTCTTACTACGTGTTAGTATGATCTTTCTCTTAAAAAGCAAGTACTGTGCAATCCTAAACCAACTCCATTTCTCTTCTTACTGAAGGTGGCCATTGAGGAGTATGCGATTTGGAGGTCTCCAAAGGAACAGAAGTTCTTTGATTGATCTAAGTTTAAAGCTGGAAGCCCTGGACAATGGGAAATGACAGTTTTCATCTGAAATCAGACTGGAGTCAATACAGTTACATGTAAAGCTAATTTTGAAAAAAATAGTTACGGTCCCTACCTTTACTCTCCCCAGCCAATACAGAACAGCAAGTGAGCAGGGCCTGTGTGAGATGATTGAGGAACTGGAACTACAGTATCCACCAAAGAACTGAGCAGAGGCAGAAAGTGGTGTTACTGCTCCTTACAGGCACAGAACCACAAACGGCTTGAGACTGGAAGGGGAAGATGCATCGTCTACCTCCTACTCAAATCCAAAGCTCAGCTCCCACTCAGAGCACAGCTAACCTCAAAGATAGCTCCGATTGCTAAAGGCTTTGAAAGGAGTACTTTCTATTCTAAATTTCTTGAGAGTAAATAATGCAGAACTCTTCTTTTTTTTCCAAAGAAAATTTTGTTAAAATTGATTAAATATTTTCTTTCTTCTTCCTAGTGAGGTAACACTTTGATCTGCACACCTATCTCCATGTGAAAATATCCCCAGAAAAGTTGCTTGTGTGACTGAATGCAGCTGCCTTGTTTTTTTATTGCTAGAAGCAGACAAGCTCAGCTCTTATTTATGTGAGTCACAGATTCATAAGCTTCTGTAAGTGATGACTGCATCACATCACTGAAAGGGGACAAAGAGACACATTGCATTCTGGTGGTTCAGCGTGGTAAAATACTTCTCTTATCAGAAAACAAAATGCCAGGCCATTCTAGTGACAATGTTTCATATCTGTAAAAAAAAAAAAGCATAAAAATAAAGATGGGACCAGGAACACAAAACACAGAAACAAAGACCCCAGTCCTACAAATATACACAGAGTGCTCTACAGCACAAATCAGCCTGTTAAAATCAATGGAGCTGCTTGCAGTGCAACGGAGTGCCGCAGGTGTACCCAATTTTTACAATTTAGTTTGCACATCAGCTATGGACTCCCTTGTGCGTCCAGCATCTCACCTGCACTGACAAACCTGAGGTGTTGAAGACTGTGTTAAAGGGAAATACCTTTTAATGGAAATCATATCAATATAATCACTTAGTATTTCCTGGTGTTTTCTAGGTATGTCCTTAAAATGCTTACAACCTCCTTTTTTGGAGGTGGAGGGGGAAGGAAGGACAATACTTAAGACTAGTGGCTACCTGGAGCTAATGTAACCACTGAGGCTATTAAACTAAGCAAATGCAAACAAAATCACTGCTCTTGCAGTTTACAGCTCTTCTTGCCTGTCTCAATCCTTGTTGAATCTCTTCCTACCTTATCCTAGATGGTTCAGTCTCTCAAGCTGGGATTTTCTTTTTAAGCATTTCTATAGTGAAAGCACAAAGTCCTTAAGTCCTTTGTGAAAGCAAAGTCCTTAATTTGCAGACTCTACTACTTCTCTTGAGATAAGCTCAGAGGAAGTAGGAACTTGGGAGTCTTTCACTTGTGGAATGAATTAAGAATGTCAGAAGAATTATTTACACTAGGTAGGGAAGAGAAGGACAAAGAAAGTGTCCTGTAAGGGATTTCTTTGTCATCGGGTATTCCATATTAGACTTGCGTGCCTATGAAAAAAACAAGTTCTATAATGACAAGAAAGGATTTTGGATGAGTGGTGTACACTTAAGGTTGGGAGATCTAAAAGGGGATTTCAAAAGAGGATTACAGATGTTTATCTGAAATGATTAAAGACTTACTAAGTTATTCTATCCGTATTTATTATGAGGACAAAAAAGTCATACATTCCTTATTATATATTCTCTTCTTACTTTGATTACTGAAGATGAATAACTTCAATTCACTATTTGCTATTATTTCCTTAAAAGCACTGTCCTAGGTGTTTCACAAGCTCATAAAAAGAAAGGGAAGCCTGCACTGAAAAAGATCTTAATTCACCTTCAGCACATAAAAAGAGGGACAGGAACAGAGCACCAAGAAGCAACTGAAAAGAGGGCACGAGTTGTGTTGTGCCTTTTTCCCCCCGCTGCGGAAGGAAGCATGAGGCTGTGTGAGATTTACTGAGTCTCCAAGGAAAGGGCTTGGGAGGAGGAGATGCTCTCGGCATCTCACGGTACCACTGCTCATCCCCCCGATCCACCTCTAGACAATGTGAGTCTCTGTGTGTCGCCCCACTGCTCCTCTCAATCACCCACGCAGCTTTTCCCATCACACAAAATCCCAAAGCTAACGCTGTCTCCGGCCTGCCATTCCCTGTCAACCACGCAAACTGCTCATGGCCGTATTTGACTTACGGGATTACTGCAGGTATAAAATGACAGTAGCATCATCACTAAGCAGACAAAGTATGTGACCTACTTTGTAACTTACCTTTTTGCTCCCAGTATAACTATGCACAGGTTTGTTTTGTTGTTTTTTACCTGAAAATTCAGCCATTTCATTGTTGCTACATTTAATTTCAAAGTTTTCAAACACAACCATTACCTTACTTTTTATAAATCTGAAATTTTATTCTAAAAGTTTTAATATACTTTGTCAGTATTGTTACTAAAAAGCCTATCTGTTCAGTGCCAACTAAGAAAAACTCTGTTTTTCTTCTACATAGCATGGTTTTTCTTCTACATGGCATGTTTTGTTTGAGGCAGCAGCACAGATCACACAGCCAAGAAACCAGTTGGGCACAGATGTCACAACAAATCCAAAGAACGAGAGCTCTCTTTCCTCTTCTGTTTTCTGTGCATGTTGTTACACCGTAGCAAAACATTTGCTAAGTAGCGACCCTCCTTGCATGTTTCACACAAATGTTTCTGGCCTGTCTGGCCTTCAATAATATCTAAGCAGGACACTATCTTCTTGTGTACTTTCTGAGTCCCAGATAAAAATAAGCAATGAAAAAGAAAAGATCATTAATAAATAGGAAACATTTATTCACATAAAAAGTCCTCCCTATCCCAAACATTTTTGCATAAGGCAGGTGAAAAAATGAACATACATTTGGCCCTGGATGGTTTTATGGATCATGGTGCAAGATTATATAATTTGTGCTGCTTCTAGCTAGTTAGCATACAATGAGCTACAATATCAAAAGAAGATCATGGATACTGTTAAAACCAATGTATTTCAAATGCTTTAGGCCTTTTTTTACATGTGCTTGAATCAAGATGAAAGTTTCCCCACTCTAAAAATCTGTGCTAACTCAGCCCAGGAAGTCTTCCCAAAGACGCCTTCTTTGCCAGACATGGGTCTATCTCACAGACCTGATAATACTAAGCATGTTGTAAAAAGGACTGGAAGAAGAATTTGACATTATCATTGGCTAATGGCTTAAAGAAAATATGTTAATGTGCAACAAATAATAAAACAACCATAACACAAGAACAAGGTCAATTAAAGTCACGGTAGGAGACTGTTTTTCTTTAAAAGATATTGCAAATTAATGGCAAAAGTTACCAAATTAACCTCCTAAGTTCTTAGGCACAAAGCAGCCTGATTTTCAAAAGTACCAAGGATTACAGCCTAGAGCCCTGGATTTATTTTCATGCCTAATTTCAGCAGAGTTCAGCAATTTGCCAGTTGCCTAAATGTCATGCAAGCAACCTGCTACGTTTCACTGTGCCTGATTGAGAAACCCCTCAGGAGTACATGGAAAGACCTTGTTAACAGCTGCTGAGAGATGATTAGAAGGGAATATTTTTATTGAAACAACAGACAAGATTCTTTCAGGTTAGTGGTTTGGAAAAGCATGCTATGTTTTCACAGAAATATGCTGTCTGCAAAGAAAACAAAACTTCAATGTTCCTTAAACTGTAGATAAAAATATTAATCATTTCAATTAACAACATACAGAAGACCTGTTGTCAGTAACTTCCCTTTTCAATATCAGAAGCATTTGGAAGATACGTCCTGATCCCACTACCCACCCCACACTGGGGCAATGCCATGACTACAAGAAGTTCACAGATACTTTCTGGAAGTACCCGTAAACCTCATGTTCCCCATTCCCAACTACTTAGGAATCTTTTCAGTATTGTCCTTATGCACCTAGATATTTCTTTGTGGTCAAGATAAGGCTTAAGAGCACCAGGTATATATGAGGAACCCAGTAACAGAGCAAACATTTATCATATGGAGAATATGTTGCTACAGCCTAACATGGTCCTGGTGAATGTATCATTGAGGAATCACATTGATATGAAACGATAGAAAAGATTTCTAAAAGATGTTGAGGAGTTCAGCTCCATCCACTCTAGCTTCTCTCCACTTCCAGTGAGAGTTCAGCACCTCGCTTCCCTGTTGGCTTGCAGAAATATTCTCCCATATTTGTGTCACCGAACAGATAGTGCTGTGAGATGCTGCTACTATTAAAATTGCACGTGAAAACAATTCCATCATTCTGCAAAGGTTGTAGCATAAGCTACAAAGTCTATCCATGGTAAGCCCTGGGCACAACACAGGAGCCAGAGATGGATTCTCAGTGTCCACACATTAGCCTACCAAGTGTGCAAGGGTTGTTTCAAGGTCTCCATTTAAAGCCCACATGTCTCCCATTAAGGAAGCTGAACAAAATGGGGTTGAATTTCCTCAATATAAGCAAGGTGCTCATATGGGAAACAGGCAATGGATCAGTGGCCCCATTTCTAGCATGATCAGTGAAGCAAGCCAGATGTTACCCTAAGGAAACCCAGCTCAGGAAGAGGCTTCAAAGGAACAGGCTTGTCAAGAACATCTCCATCTCTGCTGGGACTACACTTGCCAAGAACAGGAAGAGATGTAGAAGGCAGCATCTTCGTTTCCACCCTTTCCAACCAGATGAGCTGCGGAATCGCACCTAGTGTCCTTCAACCACTAATGGGCACTCAGTCCAGGAAACAGATTACAGCCCGTTCAAGGAAAATCTTCCCGAAAACACAAATAGGGGTAAAATATATTCATCATTAGTAATAAATTTAAAAAACTCCTTTAAAACAGCAATGCTGAATTACTATCAGGCTGAGCTACAAGACCAAATTTTTCAGGAAGTAAGGACTGAACCACGAGCAAAAGAAAGATACATTGACCATGTAAGTCCCTGCAGCCTACTGAAAAGAGTCATTCTACCTCTAAAAAGGCACAATTTTTTCTTACTACAGAACGGGACGCAGTTGTGATGATGAAACAACCCCAAGACAAGTTCCTGGGAACTGTATTACCCTCCTTCTCCAAGAGGGTCAAATTCCTTCAGAAATACACATAGTGAAACACTCAGAATTGATCCCAAAGCCCCTATCACAACCTATGTAGTTTGATATCACTTTATGTTTCAGACATTGCTGAACGCTTCAACAACAAAGGCATCTCCAAGCTCTGGGTTTTGTGAGAACCAAGTCTGCATGAGGGCATCGGGAGCCTCCAGCGGGGCAGTGCATACCCGGGTCCCGCCCGAGCACAGGAGGATGGGACAGGCCAGCACCACCTCAGCCGTTGAAGCCACAAATCGCTCACAGAACCGCGTGCAGCGGCTCGTCAGAGAAGAGGGACTAGGAGGGAGCTCCATTTGCACCAAACTCGTACCTCCTGTCCTCCCCACGGACGCCCTCTCGCACCAGCAGTCCCCACGGCCGCGGACTCCCGCGGACACGCGACCCTCTCCTCCCGCCGCCACGGGGAAGCGCTGGCCAGCGGCGCCCGCGCCCGCTCCGCGCATGCGCCAACTGTTGCTCCGCGCCGCGCCGAGTTGCCCCGCGCGGCACCTCCGCGATGGCGGCGGCGACGGCGACG
>VWPW01006152.1:990219-1075970 GCA_013389825.1 Crypturellus undulatus
TCCCTGCCGCTCGTGCTGGCCGTGGCGTGCGCGGCGCGCAGGTGAGCGCGGCGCGCAGGTGCGCGGGGCGCGGAGCCCCCCGCTGCCTCGCTAACGCGCCTCTGCTCCCCTCCTCCGCAGCGCCAACGAGCCCAGCAACATGTCCTACGTGCGGGAGACGGTGGACGGGCTGCTCCGCGGCTACGACATCCGCCTGCGCCCCGACTTCGGAGGTAAGCGCGGAGCGGAGGCGGCGCGGCGCGCTCGGCGGGGCGGCCGCGGCTAACGGCTAACGGCTGCCCCCGCGCAGGGCCGCCCGTGGACGTGGGCATGCGGATAGCGATCGCCAGCATCGACGTCGTCTCCGAGGTGAACATGGTGAGTGAGCGCGCAGGGAGCGCGGAGCGCTCCGCGCCGCGGCGCCGCCTGCCGGCCACGCCGCGCGAAGTGGGGCGGAAAGGGGCAAAATGCAGTGGCGGCTGCTCGGAGAGGCTGTAGGACAGGGCACAAAATCGGTGCGGGCGCGGCCTGCGGGAGCGGGAAGCTCCCGCTGCAGCCGCCAGGATCGCAGGCTGCAGCTACAGGTGGGAGACGCGCTGCCTTCCTTCCCCGTTCCGCCGCCGAAAGAGATGCTAATAAATGTACGCACCTACAGATCAAAAAACGCACGTGCGTAGTGCTTGTCTCATTCCACAGCCTTTTCCCAGAAGAACATGAAAAATCAAGTGCAAGGCTGAATGTTTTACAAAATTGTGTGGGATTAACATACAGCGTGTTTTACTCTCATTCTCTTTTCCTTTATTCAGTATCATAAAAAGCTAAAGACCTTTTTTTCTCTCTAAACGGAGACCACTTATTCAGCTAAAAGAAGCTAGAAAAGTTGCAGCACATCTGCACCAAGCTGCACCCTGCAGTGTTTCTGCCCTGCCCCAAGGGCAGCAGGATTCCACATGCACCTTCCTCCTCCATTCCAGCCCTTGCACAGCCTGTGGGAAGTCGTAGTTTGAACTTTGTTTTTAACGAGGAAAGCCATAAGTTGGGTGGATTCTTTGGTTGCTGTCTGTGTATTGTGGGGCAGCTCAATTAAGACTGGTCAAAAAAAGTGATGAGATGTTTCTATTTAATAAAGATATCCCATCTCTCGGTGGAAGAAAGCAGCCACTCCCAGGAGAAGCCAAGGTTAAGGCAAAATATGGGAAAATCAGTCCCCATAGCAGGAGAGTGTAAAGAAAGTTGAAATACAGAAGACAGAACTACTGTGAATTACAGGACCACTATGGGTAGTAACAGTCTGCGCATGCAGCTTGTCTTAAAACTCCCTTAGCTTTGATGTCACCCTTTCTGTCATTTCTCCTAACTATACATTCTTCATCTGTTCACCTTCTTTAAACTGCATTGTTTTATAGTTTTGTAGTTTAATGTTATGATACTGAGCTGCCATAGCAACTTTTATAGAAGGATTAACTGCACTGAATTAATTGAAGCACTTGTTCTCATGCCTCTCATATTTGGCATCAGATACATAGCTGGATATTGATTTTTCTGCTAAGAAGCCGAAAAAGCCTGTTGTACATCAAAGAAGCAGCAGCAGCAGAGTGTAAAAGCCCTAATGACCAGTGTCCCATTGTAATTGTACTTCCTCCTTAATGCACCATGGAATAAGTTTGAATCCTTTTCCATTAGATTTTCACATCCTTGGTGTATGAATTGCAATTTACAAGGCACTCCCTTCCAAAGGTGCAAGGCAACTCTTTGCTTTGCCTCAGTTAATGACTGTTCAGCTAATTTTCATCCATGACAGAGTTCCTTCAGAAGTATACTAGACATTTACATAAATACAAAGAGTTCATTAAGACTATGCTCTGACTAAATTTATTAATTTTATGCAGTGTGAATTATCTGGTTTACTCTGATACCTTTACCAGAAGGTGCTGCTTGTATGTCAAGAATAAGCAGGGGTAACATGATTCGTGGCAACTAACTTCAAGTTCAAACACAAGCAAACAAATAGCATGTACTACATTTACTAGGGGACAACAAGGATCTGGATTCAAGAAGAAAACTCACATGCAACTCACATGCCACATGCATGGCATTAACATAAGATGTTTTTCCTAGTAAGCAGGTGGGCAACATATTATAATAGAGAAAAAGTAGTTGTATGAGTTGTAAAAACTCCGAAAGCAAATGCACAGTATAAAGAACAGCATATAGAGCCTTTAAGAGACACAACATAATAAACCTCTTATTTTACATCAGGGAACTCTGTTCTCAACATACCACACTGACCTAATGAAGATTCAATTTGTTGGTGTCCCCATACCTCTCAGATAGCAGGCTTATATCATCAAACAAGTAGCTGCTTGGACATCAAATTTCATCTTGCCCCAGAAGGAAGTAAGTTTAGCTTAAACTTCTTATTTCCAGGACTCTTTTGGAAAAGAATTGATTAAATAAGCATGCTATATATTTTTTTTTCCTGTTTTATGTTTCGATTCCTTGTCATTTGTTTTTTCTCCTTCCTACAATTAGGCATAAGACATTAGACATATACAAATAGAAATTATGTCTAACACTACCTTAAATTATCTGAAACACTGACTTAAGAAATCAAATCCAAGTGAAAAGTGCATTCTTTGGCATACTAGAAATTTATAGATATAGTGCTTTGTTTATACATAGTTCTTTGTACAACCTCCTGTTCCACGCTCTGATCTCTAGACAGGCTCTTTCTGGTCTTCAGGGTTTCACTTTCTTGAATGGTTCATGCTTTTTCTGTTTGGACTTTCATAGAGTCATTTCCCACATAACAATGTCTGTGTACTTGACTTTTTGAGGGATTTGCTGTTTAGTTTAGTGTGCATCACCAATCTAACTATTCATTTTCCTTCAAAAAATGACAGAACTCAGTTTTTGAAGAAAACAATAGATTTCAAACAATCTGAATATTAGAACCAAGCCAAATAAATAAGCAGACATTAGTTTGAGCAACTGAAGGAAGGGATTAGAGTTTTTTACAGTGGTATAAAAAGCAGGAAAGAGAGTCAACAGCATGAGCAGGAGCACAGCCTGTAGATGCAGGAAAGAAATTACCCTCTCTACTCAGTTCTTGTGAGATGACATCTAGATCCTATGTGCATTTTGGTCTCTATTCCAAGAGAGATGTTGAACTGCCATTGAACTGATGTTGAGGGTCACCAAGATGATAGGGGCTGGAGCACCTCTTCACAGTGAGGGAGAGACTGGGGCTTACTCAGCCTGGAGAAGAGATTGCTTGAGGGAGGACCTAGCAGCTGGTCTCTGGTACGTCTGGAGAAGCTAACAAGAAAATGGAGCCAGTCTCTTCATAAAAGAACACAACAGGAGGAAAAGAGACAACAAACACAATGTGGAACAAGAAAGCTTCAAGCTGGATGCAAGTGTTTTGTTTTCCATGAGGAAAGTCCAGCAGTGGAGCTGGCTGCCTAGAGTCTTGCAGTCGCCATTCTTAGAGGTATGCCAGACTCGACTGGACTGAGCCCTGAGAAACCTGCTTAGGACCCTTCTCTAAGCAAGAGTTGATCTAGAGACCTCCTGAGGTACCATCAAACCGGAATTACTTTATGATTTTAAAAAAATAAAGATTATCACATTCTGGAGACAGAACTTCCCTTAATATTTATAGATAGCCAGCTATGCCTAATTTCAGGACAAATACTGAATTTGTCAAAATCTATATATATTCACACAAATTCTCTAATTTCCTTGTAAATCCAAGACAAGGAGATCAGATGCCTCCAGATGCCAGGCTGAACCTCTAGATGGCAGAAAGTATTTCTCAGTAGTTATATGTTGATCTTAAACATACTATAAATATAGTATGAGTTTGTTCAGGAAATATAAAAACAGCTATAAGGAGGAAAATAGCAATATGGAAAGGTTTTAACATTAGATTGATAAGAAAAAAAAGTCTGCTTTGTACCTTGATTGTTTTTAGTGGTAACTTTTAATGGCAAATTGGTACTGTAGCAGCAAATGCATGATGACACATTCTGCAGAATACACAGCAGCTCCCCAGAAAGATACTCATTAACGTCCAGCAAGATTCGTATGCACTGCAGAGTTTTCGAAGTAATCTTAGCTTTTCATTTTTTGCTGTATATTTTCAGACACAATTATGCAAATCATGATACCATATTTTAGTAAATTTTCATTATTATTTGTTGAAGATAAAAGTATGCTTTGTTTTAATAAAGAACTTCAGAGAAAATTGGAATAGCATTCAAATGAAATATAGAAGCTCTTAAATATAAGCAAAAATGCTATTTAAGTACTGTATTCTTCAATAATCTATCAGTTATATATGTTATTTCTAGGAGTCTTGAACTCCTTGTCTTCATCCACAGGTGACCACCTGGCCCAGTCCCAGCCCTTCCCTGTCCCTGAGGAGGTGCCCAAACCCCACAGCTGGGGCTGCCCTTGGCCACCCCCTGCCACCATGGGGAGCCACCAGCCCCCTCGATGCATGGGCAAGATGACAAGAATTATCCTCTGACCTGCTTTGACCAGAGCTGAACATTTATCAAATATGCCCTAAGGGGAAACAGAGACAAGTACAGGTGTCTCAGGTTCAGTCTTTTTTTGGTGTGATGTCTGCAGAAACTGTAACATAACTCAAAATGTGACACTGTCAGAAATACCAGGGAGATTTCTCATAGCATGACATTTTTAAGTTATAATCCATCAGTCATAAAAAGAAAATCACAAGACCTGTCTTCACCCAGAATGAGGGAATTTCATAAAACCAACCATCCAGGGAGATCTGTATGCAGAGCAACTCAGCTGTGAAGAGCAGCACGTTAGAAGGGCAGTGCACATCTCCAAAACCAGACGATGCCTGTTTATATTCTCGCAAAATTCCTTGGCTAATCCGGTAAGTTTCAGTAAACAGTAAAAAAAAAAAAAAAAGAAGGGAGCAACAGATCCCTGTTTTGAAGTTTAATTTGCAACTTCATAACTTCCAGGTATAACGAGGATCCAGAGTCGAAACAAGCAGCATCCCAGCAGGATACACCTTGACATGGAGCATCAGTTGAATAGATCCTGGTCTTTCCAAGGCTAAGAACCAGCCTCAAAAATTTCAAAGATGTTTCCCTAATATCATGGGAACATCCAGGAAGGGATATTACATGTAGGAAACCAGACACAAGATCAGATGGTGGCAGCATCGGACACTGTTAGGTGTTGAGTTGAGGGAAGCAAAATCCATAGTTTCAAACAGTCAGGCTGAATGCAGCTTGGCACTGCATGTTTGCTCATTACTCCCAACAGATAAGTTTTAGGAAAGTGGGTTCTTGCTGGGTGGGTGAGGGCCACTTTAACACATTTCATGCAAGGGTTAAGCTGTCTTCTAATGGACATGGCCAGTTTCATACATCACCTCATCCCTTCTCACTACGTCACCTAAGTATATAGAAATTCAGCATTTTGTTGTTGTGAATCTCAGTCTAGGAAACCAACTGTCCACTAGGGAATTCAGGACCAAAATCAGCATTAATTATGAGCTCTCTGCATCATAGTAACTAAGTTCCCCCCCCTTTTTTTTTTCCTGAAGAACTGAAAAAATCAGGCTCCCTCAGGTCAATGAGGTAACAGAACAACAGAAGTAATCAGAGTAGTCATACAGGTTCTGAATCTAAATATATTTGCCTGAAGATAGTCATAAGCATTTTTTTAAGATAGAAAATTTAAAAATTCTTTATGAAAGTTTGCTTAGCAGTAGTATAGAAAAAGCAGGCAGAAATACTTTTATACAGCATCTCTCTCTTGAAAAGCATGAGGGCCATGCAAAAGCATTTGAAGTGAATACTAATAAGAATGTACAGCAACTGATTTTTTTTTTCAAGTACAAAAAAGACTGATCAAGTAATATTATACAGTAATCAAATGATCGGACATTTATATAATCCAAAAAGGAGAATTATATTAAAAGTGAAACACATAATGAATCGGAAGTAGGTGTCTTGATGTGGAATGACTGGGTCTCTGTCACTGGATGGTTTGCTGGGTTATTTTTCACTGCCCAGACAAATAAGTGGGTTTTCAACATAATTAACAAGTATGCACAAAACATAAAGCGATGACTTAAATGTTGTTTCATATGACCTAGAAAGAGGATTTATCTTAATTTCTTGAGTGCTTAAAATAAACTGAGACAAGCTTCAGGGTTAATACAAGCAGTATTCCAGATTCCCTTTTTAGCCTGACACATATAAATACTTTCCAAGTTCCCTGATTTCAGTGTTTAAACTAGGAACACAACCTTCCTTTTGCATTGGAGTGATTTACTTAAACTCTCAGTTGCCCAGAAAGGTCTCTACTGGTCCCTCATTTTTTTTTTCCCTCTATAGCTTCAAGAAACTTACCCTCACCTTCCAGCTTTTCTCAGGAGCTAATAATCTCCGTTCTGACCTGTGTACCTCGTCTTTTAACTCAAATTTTACATCTGACACCTCAGGGCATCTTGAGACAGCTGTAGCACAGCCAGATCATATCACCCATGCAGAGTCTACGTTTCTGAAGGGAAGAGATAAAGCATTCATACCTCCCTTTTGTTTAAATCATATTCCAAGAATGCAGCAGTAGAACACAAGATAACAAGGGACAGAAGATTGCTGAAGTCATATTTTAAACAGTTTTGGGCAAACTCCTCCCCATCCTCCCTGTTTCATGCACCTGCATCAAACAACATGCCTTGCTATGTCCACTGTCTGCTGGTGTGCTCAAACCACAGGGCTTAGTGGCATAAGCGTTTTGAGAACATTCAGGGCCCCAAATGATTCTTTAATGAGTAAGCTGATCACAAAGAATTTGAGAATTTCCCTCAAGTTGCACTTTGTCTAAGAAGGAGAAAAAACAACTGTAAAATTTAATTTCAGGTTCTCCCAAGAGAAATAAATCCTGAACCTGAAAGATGTTTCTATGTGTGTACAAATGGAGGAAGAAGAAGTTTGGACTTTTTTTCCTTTTAACTAAAAACTTGTATTTTCATTTTCTCCATTTTCTTTGCTTTTTTACTGCTAATTCTAGAAAGGAATGGAAATCAGAACTTTCCAGACTGGACATTTTTGTTCATAAGGAGATTTATGGGGACACACTTCAAACAGCTGCAAGACTTAGTGATTTTTTTTTAATCAGCTTTACTTTGGCTTCAAAGCATTCCTTAACTCTTAGGCTGTCTTAAGACATTCTCTTCTCACCGCAGTTCAGTGAAGAGCTGCTCCTGGAGCCGTGTAACCGGGAATGTCACAACAGTCACAGCACCAGGTCCCCTGAGCTATGACCAAATCCCAGCCTCAGGGGAGGAGCAGGAACAAGCTTCAGAGCAAGCACCGATGCAAGTCATTCCTATTCCCAAGGTGATGAGTACTCAACGATAACAGCCAAAATTGTTAAATCAAACCCAAAGATTTCTGTCATTCAGAAGTGGTCCTGGCTGATGTGTTTTATTGATACCTGTATTCCAAACAGGCGCTGCTGAGAAGAGTTCTCAGAGATTTCTTCTCTCTCATCACCCATCTATCCAAGGATGTGTACTGCTAAAACATGAAGTCTGAAAAGCAACAAGAGAGACTTCTCGGGGGTGTTGGAAAAAAGTTCAGGATGGCTGTCAGAAAGATTTCCTTAAAATTCTTAATGCTTGTTAAGACTTTTTTTTTCCTTCTAGAAAAAAAAATCCTGTCTCTCAAGACATGCACTTTCATGCTTGTAGAATTTCGCCTCTCAGTAAAATACTTTCTGTAACTGTGAAAGTGCTCAAAAGGGCATATTGAAATGAAATCCCCTTTACCCCAAAGGCTAAACTACTGCAAATATGCTCACAAGAAAATCAGTAATAGCAGTCACTGAATAATCCAGTGGAATATCACTAAATAATGGAGTTTGTTCCATTCTTTTTCTAAGCAATAGCTTTAGATTACAATTTACAGGGACTGGAAAGTATAGGTTATATTTCCTGCATATCAACCTTGATAATATCTTTTTAAGATTGAATGGTTGCTTTGGCCCAAGGAAAGTCACACTGAGGTTTGCTACATCCTCTGCTGAAGCAAAGTCTAAATTGTTTGCATTATGTCATCAAAAAATGAAAGGTAATTTAAAAGACACAAAAGCAGCTTCTAGAAATCTGCCTAAGTAGATCACACATACTTCTAACCCTGTAGCAAGATACGAGTCTTAAGATTTTTAAATGTTCAAAATAGAGTACATAGCTTCAAAGCAAAGATTGACGATTTCAGACCAGCAAACTTAATTACTTAATGTTCTCCATTAAATTTAATCAGTCCAATCAGCTGAGATGGAGGGATTTCTTTTAAAATTATCTAAAGAACTCAAGAGATAACACAGTTTAAACTGTTGGAACAGATAAACAGGGTTTAAATATTGTTCTGTATCTTAATCATTAAAAGAGTGTGATTAATTCCTCAGCAAATTTTTAACAAGAAGAGACTCTTAAGGGCAACCTCAGGGAGCCCTGGTCAACTGGGAGCTATGTGCACGCGCAGGCATCTCAGGGACCAAGGTCATGACTAATTGCCAGGAGGCCGTGAGGCTTCCGGTGCCACCCAAAGACACTACATGGTGACAGTCCCTTTTGCTCAGTGAGACTTCTCCCATGGACACATGAGGGCACATGAGCTTTACCAGCTCAGCAAGTTGCCCAGAACATTTTAAGATAAATCCAGTTCTACAGTTCTTCTTACGCCAGTTTTAAGCCTTAGAACTATCTTTGTCATTACTTTTCAGTAAGACAGAATGGCCAAGCCTGGGATGATGCCCTCCCCTGTGCTCTTCCATGCTGATGTATCCTTTCGTTGATCCAATTGTTCTGTAAATCATTCACTCTAAATACTGGTACAAGGAGAAAAATGAATAGAGTTCAAAGGCTTCCTTGTACTTCATTACATCAATAACATAACGATAAAATACATATAATAAGTTATGCATTATACTTCGTAGGAAGCCAGCAACATAGCTATACTATCTGTGAAAGAAAGAAAGAGATTAGCAGCCACCTTTAAATTCAGGCTTCTTTTATCCACTGTGCTAGGACTGACTACAAAAAAAAAATGAGTAAGCTCCAAAAGATCAGTAACATGCTGGGAATCAAATCTGCAGTGAAAGATTTTGGCTTATTACAGCTCAGCTTTTTACATGCTCCATGGATTCCTAAACTATGGGAAACAAATAATCATAGCATCAAATGAATCCTGCACCTAGATCTTCATCTTTTCAGTTCCCACTGCCAAGAGAAGTGGGTTTGTATTCCCAAAGCACACTAGTATGCATTGCTAAGATTCTAAGTAATATTTTCTTCCAGATAACACATTCTTTTCTCTTAACTGTTCCTAGCTGTGCTTCAGAGTAAGCACAAAGCAGATGATCACAATGTCTAGCATATTTCAAGAAAATGCAAAGATAAAGCTAAAGAGCAACTATTTAAGTCACTTGGAAGGTAGTTCGAGGAGCCTGGTGATGCACAGCATGAGTCAAAATTGTCCTTGTGAAAAACATTAGATTTGCGCTACCCTTTCCAGTACTGGTCTCTGGATATTGAGCAGTATGTTGCAAGTACAGTATTATTACATTGCCAAGTATGAAATACTACTGATCTGTTATTTTTCTTGAAAGTGCCTGAAAACATCCCAGATAGTCAAAGAACAGGCCTTAAAATGTAAATCATAAACAAATTACTTGTAAAGAGTATTAATTCTTCTACATAATGGGATTTTTGAGAAGAATTTTACATGCAGTATAGAGCTACTCAGACCACATGGTCCTTGAAGTCAGTGGAAAGACATAAATGATGAATCAAACTAGTGTCAAGCACATTATATTTTCCTGCACTAATTGCATTTACTTGCAAAACACTGCTGTTAAAACCAAGATGTCCTGAAATCATAGAGACATCAAGGAAAAACTTCCTAAAATGCTAGATTTCTATGCTAAAACTTCTGGGAATACCTGAGTGGTAAAATGCAATGCAAATAAAAATGGTCAACTGAGGAAAAAAACACAAGAGTCCCTTTATCCTCCCAAGAATACATGATCTCAGAGTCTTGCTGTACAGGTAGTTTGGTTTTCCTTGAAGCTGTTTTAGTTTTCCTGCTGCTATATCCATCCTCCCTAGCCTAAAACTTGGTATAAGCAGCAATCACTCTTTCTGACAGTAATCTGAGGCTTCAGTCTCCCTATTCTACACTGAGCCAGCCCCAGTGGAAATGAATATGACACATACCCGTCCATCCTCTTTCTTAGTATTATTCACACCCACAGCTACAGTATCAGCATGACATCAACAGAACTTGTAAGCCTAATCGTGAAAAGCTTCTCCATTCCCAGTAGATGAGTGGTCAGACACCTTGGACTATATTTGTCTTGAAAGCAATTAGACAAGGTTCACAATAGAAGCTCTGAATTTTGTTCTAAGGTGGGGGAAGTGTGTGGGTGTTAATTCTTCCCCCTTGGGGGAATTATGACTCTCACTACAAGAGTGGAACAAATCTGACAGCGGAGGTCACGTTTCCGAAAGAAAAGACAGCGATTCAAATGACTTACAGCAGCTTCAGAAAAAGCTTTGGATGACAATGCAGAAACCTCAGATTTCACTCAGCAAATCAGGACCTACCCTGGTTATGTATCATTACACTATAGAAGAGAGGCTGGTTTCAAGGTGAGCTCCTGGGTGGAACCACAGGCTCAATTTCTTTTCCCTACATTGTTTTTGTTGTTGTTGCTTGCTTGTGTTTTGCAAGACTGAGAGCATGCAGCAGTTCCTCTGGCCCTCAGTTCCTCCCCTGATCTCCTACCTCACAGGGAGATAAGAATTAAATACATTGTGATAGGGACACATGAGAGCTTATTTGGGCAGTGGGCAAGATTCTGCACATTCAGATGGAAAGAAAACGCACACAGTTACCTGCCTGCAGTTAAAAAGAACATATCCCCTGCGACCAGTATTTTCAGCAGAACATCATGGCTTATGACCTTAGCTCATCTGTTCCTACATCTCTACAACAGCATTCCTGCAGCACTGACAGGAATTTATTTCTTACTTACTTAGTGAGAAGTCCCAAGACATCACAAGATGCTGTATGGTAATTACATTTTACTCAGTGGGATTACTGAATGACATATTGTGATATATCAAGAGGCAACTGTGAATCTAACTTGAGCAGACTTTGCTCAGTACAGTACAGTTCCAGATGAACACAGTGTAAATGTACGGCTATAGGGAAGCTACTGGATACTTCACAGTGCCATGCATCACAATTACCTTTCAAAGCAGGCACAGTTTAGGGCTGGCCTAGAAATGTGCACTGATTTTAGATCCTCTATATTCACTTTAATATTAAAGAACGTAATGCAGAACAGTTTCAAAGCAGAAAGCAATAACGGTCCTCACTTGCAAAATACTCACTGCTTTTTTCTATTTATTCTTTGATGCCACTATATGCCCATTTCTTGTGAACAGAGAAGAGAGAAAGAACATTGCTATCCTGCAAATATACTACTAAAATTTCAGGTAACATTTGTCCAGTTCTGGGAACATGATACAGACCTAAGGCTCTGCTAATTATTCAAGTGTACAAATTTTCATGTCTACCCCTCAATGGACTGTCTTTTGTAAGAAGGTGGGTGGTATTCAGGGAGGAAGAAGCACCAGACTCTAAACTCTAGTTTTGTCTCCTGCATTTATCAGTTACCAGTAGCACAGACAGAATTTCCCCTCTGTGGAAAGGACTTTTTTCCTAAGGTATTTGTGAGTTTTAGTACATAATAACAAACTATTTCCTTTGCTAATACAAAATGCATGGCTTTCAAGTGAAAAGGTCTTCCCAGACATTCTTATTTCTAATAGGCATGTATTTCCCTGGGTTCTGTGTCAGCTCCATGCCCAATGTACTCTTTAAACAATGGTTATCCATAGCAACTCTGGCATGGTGTTTCAGCAATGCTTCCCCTGGGCTTCTCAGGTAACTTATGCCTTACTCCGGGAGCAATACTTTTAGGAGCAGGAGGAGGTGGATATTCTACTTTAGCAGCTGGGTAGATGAGCAAGTCAGGTACTTCAATCCCAAAAATGTCATCACAGCAGTACTAAATATCCTCAAATCCTATCAGTCTAATCATAAGGGAGGTATGCAGGGTGAAGTGCCACAGTTAGGATGAAAGTTTACCTCTCTACTTCTCTAAGTCACTCTTTGGAGGATCCTCTTACTTCATTAATACTATAACACAGAGTCTACAATACAGAGTCTATTGAGATATTTCTTCCAACATAGAAGATACTTTACACTGCAAAGATCTAAACAAACCTCTTTTTTTCTTCCTTACTTTATAATCTGACACTTCTTAAATTGAAAGCAAGGGACCCTTCTTCCTCCTCAGTATCTCAGCAATTACATGTGAGCAACAGTCTTAAAACTCATGATTCGAGTATTACCTGGCCAGTCGCACCATGCAGTCTAGAGCCACACACGGTAATTGTACTTGTCTTGTGTATAATTTGGTGGAGTTCCACTGACTATTTCTCTTCAACACAACCCAACCATTAGATAACTGGACAAACTGGTCTTGGGGTTGCCTAAAGAGAGTGAACAGGTAACAAGCCCTCAGGAAGGGTCATCTGTTTTAGATCCGTGACTTACCATGACTTACCGAAGAACTATTGAATGCACAAAGAGGGAGGTGCAAAAGTCACACTGAAATGAGAGAAAGACTTGGCTTTAGTCCCCTCATCAAGTGAGAAGTCCACCCTACGTTTAGCATTCTCTGTGTCTACTGCAAGCTAGTCTGAAAGCTTCCAGGAACTAGAATTAGATCATTTCTGTGCAGTCCTCCTGTATCTCTTAGAAGGTACATGCTGTCTCCAAAACATTACTACTTCTAAATACATTTGAAGACTTTATACCACATTTCTCAGTGCCTACTCCACTTAGATAAGAGCAAGGCATTTTTGTGTCATTTGCTTTGCATCCCACAGTCCTTTTAAAATAAGTCATTTCTCTCACACTTTTCTCTTAAAGGTTACCTTTAAATTGAGTGGCCATTTTAACTTCTTCTGAGCTAATGAAGCAGCAGGTCACATGTCGTTCCACGTACCAACTGAGGATGCATGCTTTGCTTTTTTGCTGCTTCCTGGGTGTATTTACACACAGGCCCCAAAGATTTAAATACAACTAATACCATGCTTTCTCATAGGAGCAGTCCAGTCTGGAGTCATAGTCTTCACTATACATTCATGTTTGAGCAGAATCCTTTCTCACAGACAACAACATCAATTGGCAGTAACTAAGCTGAAATCAGTGAGTCAGATCCAGATAAAAGACAAGCATACATAGTATATTTTCAAGAGCCATTCTATATATGTGTGTGTATATATATAGTAAATACATATATGGAACAAAGGTCTTTCACATGTTGCCTGGGAAAAGAATTTTGATTCAGAATATTATTGCCAAATCTCATTTGTGTGCTTTTTGTTCCCATGTTCCCAAGTCCAACTGTATTACTTATGCTACAAATTATCTATTCTCTGTTCTATTATCTTGCCTGTCTTTACATCTAGTCAATCTTATCTACATCTAAACAGTCTTAACTAAATGTACTTGCATCCTCAAGTACCATATTTATTTTACTATGTGACTTTCTGCATTCCCTCAGCCGTTTGGTTGGTGTCATTACACAGACTGTTTCCTGTCAAATTAACCTTTAGTGGAGGCAAGCTGTGGAAATACTGATATATTCCATCAATGACTGAACCTTGTGATCCCTCCAAGGATACTCAGCATCTTGCAAAATTCTGGAATAACTGGTAGTTGAACAACACTGATTTAAGAATGGAATGATAAGTGACACCACCTTCCTCTATGAATAGAGCTAAGACACAAACAGGGTCAGCTTGCTTCATTGTATAAGATACTACTCCTGGCAGACAGGCACTTCCATTCTGATTTTTACATCAGTAGTACAAATTTTCTTGCAAGACTGAGTTAAAAATATGGCAGAATATACATCGTCTCACTTTTTCAGCAATTCATTTCATTATCCCAGACTGAACTTTCCACTCAGACCATTTCACCTACCATTCAGGATTTCTTCTTCTGACCCATCTGATAGGCGTGAGGAGGCAGTGGGTGGAGAGGTGGGGGGCTCACCAAGTGTCAGATTCATTAGTGTGGAGGTGAGCAAACCAAACACCTGCCCGACAGGTGGGAGCACTCAGGAAGGTAGGAAAACATCCAGCCGGATTTTAGTTCAGTGTAAAGTTGGTCTGCATTCAGAGATGCTTTGGATGACATTCAACGGTTTTCATCTAGCCCCAGGGAGAAAATTATGACATTTTAAAAGAAGCCGTGGTAGCAGGGAAAGCAAATGGGGAATAAGTTTCTAGCTCAGACAACAAAGCCCTTCACACAACAAAGTGCTTCAAAATAAAAGCAAATCTTCTGAGTTTTGTGAGTTGTTTGTGAGAGTGGGAGGGATGCTACTCTAAAGTGGATTATTGGCTGAATTATCAGCAAGAATACACTTCTCACTGGGGTGATCCAATATCTTGGTAGCAGACATAGTTAATTTCTCAGTTTCTTTGTAGTTGCGGTATACTTGCACAGTCTTATTTACAGCTGCATTCACACGATCACATGATTAAAGCACAAATCCCAGAGCACCCCAGAATGGAGTACAAATAAAAACAGCATATTATATACAGCCTATAGTAGTACTATCAAATTTTATAAAAATGAACTACATTTTCCATTAAAATGAAAGACAGTTTGTGAGAAGATAACTCTCAAAAGACACAACATTAAAAACCAAGTCCAAAGCAATTGCTTTTTTAGCCATATCTTAAAATATTAAATCTGTGTTATCTGGATCTCTGTACATACAATGTAATCTAAAGAGGAATCATATAATGCAGAAGATCATCTTTGCATAGGTTCTGAATTCTTTTGCACACTTCAAAGTATTTTTACATTATCGAATGTTCTCCTACCCACGTTTAGCTGCATGGGAAGAGATGGCCAAGATAAGTGTCATTCTTTAATTGCCCAAATTAATTCCCATTCAAAAGAGCCCTCTCCACTCTGTTCTTCCATGGCTCCCATATTTTTCTCCCCTATTCCTTGCTTTATCAGCAAATAATGAGACACTAGAGCTGGTGTATGAAAAAGCAGTGCTGAGATGTTCAGCTCAGATAGCCGCATGAGTTTTGGCAGGAGGATTTTGACAAAAGTATGGGGAAAACACCATCCTGAAAAATACATCATTGATTCCTATATTTATTTAGTAATTAGCTTTACCCTTAACATAACAAGAAACAAAGGTTCACATTATGCTAGGAACTTGGCCTTAGCAGTGAAGGACAATCAACCTAAAGCATCATTTTTCTCTACTACTAAATACATACATCAGAAGAAAAATTCACAGCATTTTTTGCAAAGATGAAGCTCTAGGTGGCCCTGCGTGTGCAGGGGGGTTGAAGTAGATGACCTCTAGAGGTCCCTTCCAACCTTAGGCATTCTATGAAGTTCAGCCTCATAATATCTCTTTGTACTTATTTATCTAAACCGGACTCCTACTTGTGACTCATCTGCCACAAATGGATGGGAAGATTTACTTCACCGGACTAATGTTAAGCCTTCGTGACCATAGCCTGGGATTTTGGACACACAGAGCTTTGTGACACTCAGCAGCCACCAGTGACATGCTTATAAATTACAGGTTTCTTACCCTGTCACATGTGTAGAGATAAAAACACCCCTATGCAGCAGCATCGTCATCATCATCACTGTAACTTTTCACCACTTTCTTTGCTAGCTTAGGTCATATTCAGTCTAAAATTTCACATATTTTTTCCACCAGTTTGTCACATAATTGCACACAAAGTCAGTACAAACCAGGCTTCCAAATCTGGAGGCTATTTGAAAGTTGTGAGCAAACAGAACCATCCTCTCCCACAGTTTTTTAAACTTATTTTTACAGACAGTATTCCCACCAAAATGGACTCTTTAATTATTAAAATATTCTGAAAATATTTAGTGAAAAATTAATCCAAGCAATCCTTAAGTTTTAATAAACAGTATGAACAACATACTATTTTGGGTGCTAGACATATTATATAAACACTTTTTTTCCAGCAGTGTCATTCCCTAAGCAATTGAAACTATATTTGCTGCTAGAACATGTAATTTACCAGCCATTTGTGCAGACAGCAGTGGCAATAGTTTGGTACAGTATGTTGCATCAGCTAGAACTCTTTTTTTTTTTTTTTTTTAAGTATTATACCTTCTTTGCAATCTATGCCAGCCACTGTTCCAGTATTTAATAAAAAATGAAGATATGAACAATGCACAGAGGAAGAATTCAGGCTGACAGTGTGTTCACAAATACAAGCATTTGTAGCAAGTGCAAAAGGCAATTTGTTTCATTCATTTATGGTAACATAAACATGAATGATCTTCAATACTTCACAGAGGGGAACTGCAATTTCTATTGTAGAGGTCATTCTGATTTTATTTTTCTTTTACAATCTGACATAGAAGTAATTTGTAAAGTTGTTTCTGATGTTCTGGAAGTTGTTTTTTATTTAGGAATTTTCAAAACAAAATAACCTCTTCTGCAAATATTGAACAATTGTTGAACATTTTTAATTTTCAGAGTTTTAGAGTTGTTAATTGGCAAGCCTGGTTTACTTAGAGGGTATTTTTCTTATCAAAAGTATTTTTATTAGGTAGATTTTCAAATACCTCTGTGCACAAGTTGCTTATATTTACTGGCAAATGTGCCTTCTGCAGTTTCAAGCAGAGTTATGAATTAGGGTGAGAAATAATAGGTGAGAATGAGAAAAGGCACAGGACAGTGATCGAGGACATTGCAGATAACTGGGCACCAAGTTGCCAAGGATCATTCAACAGCAAGCAGTGGTTCTTTCTTGAACAAAATTAGAAAAGAAAGATGGCTTTTGGCCACCATTCTATATAGCCTAATTCAATTCCTAATTTGCTACAGAGCTACAGTTATTTTTTATCTAGCTATATTATTTCCCTTTGTTGAAAATCTAATTTGTCCACCTGTGCTCCTGAAAGATGAAATTTAGTCAGACAAATGTGTCCTAAGCTTTTCAATGTTACTAGTTATGACAACATCCAACAGATTTAGAACTGAAATACCAATTATAGCTTCACTATATGATTACATGGGTTATCTCTGATTTCATTTTAGAAGCAGATTATCTAAACAAGCTAAATAAGTTAACTGAGGTATCTTCATGGCATAAAAGCTAGTCACACAGAATGATTTATTGCTCTATGCAATCTTCTGCCTCCGTATGTTTTTGTATTTTGTTAGTTGAGTACGAGTTACTTCCAACTTTTTTCAGATCGGGGGTAGTCTCTTTTAATGCTTATAATTCAAGTTGCTAATCACTCAGAAATTCATTTTTCTTCAGATGGTTGAGGAAAAAAAGCAATTAGCTAAGAGGATTATCTTATGAAAGAAAATGACTACACAGACGCATTTTTTCCATACAAGCTTTCTTTTGTCCCTTTGATTGGAAGCCTAGATTTAAATTAGTATTCAGTGGACTTGTACACATTGTCATATATATATATATATATATATAAAATGGGGCCTATCAAATGGTTCAGAACTGAAAACAAAATCATAAAAACAGNCTACACAGATGCATTTTTCCATACAAGCTTTGCTGTCCCTTTGATTGGAAGCCTAGATTTAAATTAGTATTCAGTGGACTTGTACACATTGTCAAATATATATATATATATAAAATGGGGCCTATCAAATGGTTCAGAAATGAAAACAAAATCATAAAAACAGCCTAATGGATGCCTGTTTTTCAATCATCCTGAGAGACACCACATAAAAAGATCTGTTTTTCACCAGCCAATTGTCGGGGTCTCTGCCATGGACCTAGGTGACCGACCTATGACTAATGGTTCTCCTTTGCCAGGCAGAATATCTCCTGTCAGTAGTCATTCCAGAGTGCAGCCATCACATTAAACATCTGCTTTGTGTTCAAATTGGAGGAAATTGCCATCCATCCATAAATCTGCCATTGGGGAAAGAGCAAGAAATATTTTTCAATATTAATACAGATCTTCCCACAATCCACAGTCCACATAAATCAATTCTCCTAGCAAGGGACACACAAGGTTCTATTTTACATTACAGCCATCAACATCTTTCAATACTTTTGATAACTAAACATGTCATTATTATAATGTAGTAGATATCCTCTTCAGCAATTAAACTCATTCTTTTAAAAGTAGCAGAGTGTTTTGCTCACTGCCATGCCACCATCCTTTCAGGGAAAAGAGGAGTTTCTCTTCTCTATTCTTAATGTGGCTACTTAATGATCATTTAAAATTTTAAAGTCAAATAACTAAAGAATAATTGCACGATCTATTTTCTTAACCAGTTCAGTCAGAAATTTAGCTTTGTCACTTGCACAGTGTCTTCACTTTAGCCAGGACAGAGCAGGAAGAGCAGAGACCAGTTCACACACAGAAGAAACCATTCCAAGGGAAGGACTTCACCAGGACTAGAATCTTCCACAAAAATCAACAATAACACAGTTTACACCAGTGGGTTATATGAACAGCAAGAGATAACAATATGAGCCTCAGGAAATGCAGTGACAAAATACTGACAAAATATATATACACATACACACACATCTACATATAGATAGGGGTTTTTTGTTTGTTTTTAAAACAATGCAGCTATTAAACCCTGGAAATACTGAATAAGGTACACACATTGTGAACTGGCAACCCAGTTTTAATTTTATTTTATAAAATTAAATATGCCTCTAAAGAATCTGAACATCAGAATTAGTATCTTAATATTCATAGCCCAGTTAAAGCAACATGACCTTAAGCATGTGGGCAATGACAACTTAGTATCTATTTGCCTAATAAAATAAATATGTCACTCCAACCAAATATCTTAAAGTTTAAAAATGTGTCCTGTTAAGAAAAAGAATTTAAAAAAAAAGAAAAAAAAATAACCAATCATCATCTGCATTTTGAAAGCCAATAAATTCAAATCAGAAATTTTATGACTTTCTAACAAAAAAAAAATCACGACTGATCTAAATAAAGAGAAAAAGCAAGTGTTTAGAGGCTGAGAATTCATATTCCAAGGTTTAGCTGCAGAGTTGTATTGTAAACTCCTCAGATTTATTATATTCACACTGCCAAGAATTACTCTAATGTAGTAGAAGTGAATTGCTCTAATCTATTACCACTGGCTGCCAACAGTAATTCTATTAATTCAAAGAGCTAATGGCATTTACTAGTATAGCCATGCCGTTTATTGCATCTTTGAAAACAGATGAGAATACTCAGCGGTGTGTCATGCTAAACAGACTAAATTTGGAGCCTAATTCTCCGCTCTTTGTGCTCCGTTTAGTGAGAGCAGATCTGAATTGCAGTATTTCGTAGCTAATTTGCAGCGGTGCAGCTGAGTGGGTGAGTAGAAAGCACAGTCATGAATTGGGTGCTCTACACAGTACATGAAGAGTGAGATATGTTTGAGACTTTGTCTCACCCTGTGATCATGAAGCTGATGCTCTTCCACGCTTGTATTTCCACATCATGTGGGGTAACATCAAGATAGTTTGTGTCTGATGAGTAGCCAGGTAGGGCGGCACTGCGCCCTAAAGAGCAAGGCCACACTGTCCTAGCCCAGTGAGTATCTGATGTATCTGATTACATATTAATTTCAAAGATGTTTGTCCATGTAGTTCTAGTAGGAATTCATCTTTCCCTAAGGTTTAGCAGAAACCCAAAGAAGAATAGAAACCCAAAGAACCTGTAAGAATAAGAAACCTCACAGTTAAAAGGTCCTTCTTTCTTCTCTGCACAAAGACTGTGTGGATACTTCTTCCCCCTTCTGGAAGTATGTGTAATAGCAAGAAGACATATTACTAATTTTCAATACACAGAATTTATAGTCATATTTTTAGCAAAGAATAATCAAAAAGCTAAATAATAAAGATTTTCCCTATTTTTTCCTTTTTTCCCCTTTAAGAGAAATAAGACCATTATGCTTAAAAAAATCTCCAACATGAAGTTGTTAAACCTCTCTGGAAAGCAGAAACACTCTTTGAATAGCTCAGATATCACTATGCTAAGTGTTCACACGCAGGCTTTGGTTTTCACATGATAAATTTCACAATATATATGAAATAGATATATTGTTACCCCCTCTCACAAACAAGAGTACTAAAACTGAATAATAATAATGCAGCCATAGCCGCAAGGACTGTACACATAAATGTGTAATGGCAATAACCAATTTGTCACCGTCTCACCCTTTCTCCTGTCCTGTAGCACATCCATCACCATTCCCTGTAGCACTAACCTGCATACCAGGGAGGTGAATTCTGTGCCACTCTGAGCCATGGCAGCTGCTCATGATGGGAATTCCAGGGCAGGGCACATGAAGCCCCTGCTCTTCAGTCTGATCTGCAATAAAGAGCTGGAAAGAAGGTAGCTGGGACCAGGGCAAACTTTTCTAGCAACTGCACCACCTAATGAATCCTAATTGCTGCTGAAAAGCCTATAAAATACCCCTGTTGACTTACATTTCCCAGCCTCTTCGGAAGGCTGCAGCTAAGGATGCTGCCGTGAGCACAAGCATCCCTGGCAACGCACACATCTGCTCCCCTGCTTGGCTTTCGCCAGCTGCGGTACTGCAGGCCAAGGCCACGTGGGCAGCACTGCCAGTATGAGCTAGTTACCCTCATCATCAGGACGTTTTGTCTGGACTCATAAGCGACTCGGAGCTCACTATGTATGGGGGCAGACAGAGAACAGCACTTGAGGCATCTTCCACCCACTTTTCACAGGAGAAGGCGGGAGGTTGTGACTCACCCACTGCCACAAGCAGAAGCTGTTTCCTGTAGCTGATGGTGTCCCCCAGAATTAACTAGACATGCCATCAAGCACAATGAATGAATCCATAAGCCCATTTGCAAACACCCATGTCTTCTTATGCTTCAATTCCCTCAGGCTAACTCCAAAACTCTTCTTAATATGGTTTTTGGATGGTGTAAAAATCAGTCCCAAAGAATGAGGAACCTGTAAAAAATATACTCTCAAACCTCAGAAGAATTACTTAATTCTCCCAAACAGGTGACATTGTGAGAGAATCAAGAACTAACAGTGATCCAACTGTCTGAAATCCAGGAAAGCATCATTTTCCTAAAGGAACAGAGTCAGTTTAAAAAAGCAAATGTGCTTTAGCTATTATCGTTTTAAAACTGCAGTTTTATTTTTTATGTGATGTTTTCACCTGCTGCCTGGCAGACATGCTGCCATTTCAGACTCCGAGGTAAAATGATAAAGGCTCAATATGTACAAACTAAATTGCAACACAGAGAGACACAAACACCAAGCTGTGCCGATATTCCTCAAAGGTGGAAACTGACAGGGCAAATTGTAGCCATCCTTTAAGCATTGAGAATCGAGTTCAAATCAGTCATCTAAGCTCATTTATTCTGTGACCAGAGAAAGATATGTCTGCCTAACAGATTATTGATTCACCTCATTCTAAGATAACTGTCAAAGGAGGAGGTGATAAAAGGTACTTTTATTGTATGTGAACACATGAAATTACAGTTCACATATCAAAATAAAACATAATTTAGAAAGGAGTGGGGAAAAGGAGGAATTACATGAGATGAAGTGAAAGAAAAAAAGGAACAAGAATAAAATTTTAATGACCAGGGCAATAGGATCAGCCTCCAGTGCCATTTTTTCCCCACTCCAATTTAAAGCAATGTGAGTATCTGTAGCAAATTCTCCAATCCCCCTCTCTCCAGTGCCATCTTTATCATCTGGAAATGGTCTGATAGAAACATACTGGTGTACATTTAAACACATACCCACGCTGGAGTGGTCCAACAGGTACAAAGCAATTAAGGCCACTGCTTCCCAAGAGGCTTTATCTCTTGTAGCTCATTTCACACCTCTCTGTGCACAACAATAAAGTCTCACAAAAGTCCACCTTTCTTGTGAATTTTAAAATATGTTCACCTGAATATAATTAAAATGGGCAACATTTGCTATTTAAAGATTAATAAAATAACTTGGGTGATATAATGAGGGAAATCTTTGAATGACTTTCATGGATTTTTCTCATCTTTGTAAGGCTAACATGTGAAGGGCTTGCTTCCTCCACATAGAAGTCAGTGAAATATTTTTTATCAATGTTACTACCGTAAGCTCTGAAAGAGGATAATTCCATAATTTTCAGTGGACATTAGCCCTTTAAGGCATCATGGGATTTTAGGGCATTGCGTTTTCTGAAAGGTGCACAGAGGGAAAACACAGCAGCGCAGAACAATTTGTACAGACCCTACACCCAAATGCCCCATCCTTCACCCCACTTTAAATGTTGTCATTCATTAGAAGCACCGTTATCTGCTGCATCTCCTCCTTGCACCTATTGTCCTTGACACCCACTACTCCAATGTCGGCTTCAGCGTGCACGGCAGAGCCAGCCCCATGGTGGCAGAGGAGAGTTTCACTTCGCGGCCTCAAGTCCCCATGCCCGGCCGCTTCAGATAGGGGATGAACCGGAGCACAGTGCGGTGGCGGGAGAGAACAAATCCCAGTAACTTCATGAGGCCAAGGAACATGATCCTGCAGGAGTTGATCTGCAACTTCACCGTATTTGTCAGCAGAATCTCCAGGGAACTGGGGCACTGCACAAGGCAAGCTGGTTTCTGAGCATAGTGACTAGCTCTGTTTACTGTTTCACTCCAATTTGGGATTTGACATTTCGGTATGGCACCACATTTCTCAACATAGGCATAACCTTCATCATTTAAAAAAAGCAGTTAAAAAAAGCCCTCAAACATATCTTTTAGTCAGCAAGAGTGCTACCACAGCACACTTGCAGAAACACAAGGCTGGGTATGTGCAGGCATGGCAGGCTCAGCGCAGGAGGGACTGCGATCAATAGCAATTGACTGGGAATCTTCACCTGCAGCAAATTCTCAGCTACAAAAGAAATTGGATTCATATAAATGTCTGGGTAAGTACTCTCAGAGTTTAGAAATGTCTGTGTAGTGCAAATACCTATGTTAGTGCGGAAAAAGTACTCACAGCAAGATGAAGGAGAAAGAAATCCAATTTAGTGGAATGAAATACAACAAAACGAAATAGTAAAACTGAATACAAGGACTGTATTGTCCATATCCTGGTGTAGGAGAGCAAAACTAACAGCTTCTAATAGCTGCAGTTACTCTGGCTTCATCCCTTGACTTACAAGAAGAAATTTATTTTGCATGAGCATTTTTCTTGAGCAAGTCATCAGTCTCTAGAAGAGGCCTGCAGGCAGCAAGCTCTCGCGCAGTTAGGTGAAAACAGAACCCAGACGGGTCAAAGCCTCAGAAATTGAAAACAAAAAGCGCCACCTACCGCCCTCAAAGGGTTTCTTTCCTGTGCAAAAAGATGAGCAAAGAATGATGGAAGGAGATAGCCCAGTTCTGTATCCAGCTGTGTTGGCAGATGGTATTTTGCTAAGGTGTCCATATGATGTTTGATACATTTCATAAAATCAGGTGATAAACCAGGAGTAGTCAACTCAAATATGTGGTTGAATGTTTCAAGTCTTGCCTTTGCAAACGCTGGGCTACAGCAGCCCCTAGCCACAGGGATGTTCCCTTCTCTTCCACATTTCCACTATCCCCTCTGCTTTCTTTATCTAGAGTGCCCCTTACTTATTTCTATGATGTACTATCCTCACAAGCCTCTTAGCAACATGCTTCTGGGTCATCTGCGCAATGGGCATCTTAACCAGGCAGCATCTTTTATAGTCCATGTATTGTGTGCAAGATTAAAAAATAAATAAATGTTTAACTGAAAATCAGATACTAATCAACTAATCAAGCTCTGCTGCCTTGAGCTGGCTCTAGGAAGAGCGCTCTGCTCGCCTTTCCGGCCAGGTCCTTGACCTGATATCTTCCGCGCAAATACGCCAAGCTCATCTACGCTCTCAGGCACTTTAAACAGACAAAAGAAGAGAAAAAAACCTGCAAGAGATGGTGGTCATCTTTACAGAGCAGCCACCCGACTGCTAGACATTATCCAAACACGTAGTAGATGGCAGTTCTGAGTCTAAGACTTCACAATTTAAATTCTTGTGATATAATGCTTGTGATTATTACAAGTATACATATGGACTAATCAGAGAACAGACCCAACAGACCTTAAGATCACCCAGCTCATTCCCTAGAATGCAGCAAGGCAGGACCAGCTGTGCTATCTGTGTACACCATCCCTCACAGAGACCTGTCTAATGTTCTTAAAAGCCAACAGTGACTGATTATGCATAAGATCTCCAAGCAACCTACACAAAACATCCTCAGCTGTTACTAACTGAAACCTACCTTGCCATGTTTTAAGCCCATCATGTCTTGATGTAGTCACTGAAGTCAGGCAGCAGCTTTTTTATGCATTTGAAGATTGATGTCTCCTCTGTCTTCTCTTTACTAGGTTAAACAAGAGTGCATGCAGGTTCTCTTCCTGTTTACACATCCCACTACAGCATATGCCTTTTTTCTTTCTGCAACAGCTTGACATTAACTCATGTTCATCTTGTGAGCCACAGTAAGTGCCACAGATCCTTTTGTTCAGAGCCATTTTCTATTTCCTGTTCAGTATTTGCACACTCAAAACTCCTGTTAGGTGCAGATCAGAATTTGAGTGCATTCTTACAGAGTCACTCCCCACTTCCAGAATAATTTTCCAGTTGTTCAAGATCTTCTTGACTTGAAGACAAGACAACTAAAGGGAGAGCAAAGAGCAGAAATCACTTTACTTGAAGATACAGTCAAAAGTGCATTTTTTACTCACTAATGTGAGTACTCACTAATGCTATACTTTAATCAAAAAAAGGTGTAATTTATCTGTCATACATTTGGAAAAATCCTTTTACTGGCTTCCATAGCTGGAGCTACTTGAAACATGTGGGTTAAACTCTGCAAGGAACCTGCAAATGTATCTGATCATAACAGTCTGTGCTGTGTTTAAACTAATAGAATTAAGGAAGGAGAACTAATATAGTAGCTGTTTTGCATCATGCGGAATCAAGAGCATCAATTTTTATGCAGTACGAAAAGTACCGGTTTGCTTGTCACTTCCCCGTCAACGGGCAGCATCCAAAACACACTAATATTATCTTTTGTGCCCTAATGGTTGTAATTTCTTCCCTTACAGGCACAAATGTGGAAAAAAAATTACAAATATAATTCCTAATTGGGAATTATTGCTTACTCCTAACTGCTTAAGACAGAATTTGTTACAATTGCACCAGCTTTGTATGTTTATCCTCTCCATACACCATTCTTATAGAAGGTGACAAGTTACAGTGCATTTTTTTCCACAGAAATTTCTTCTGAGACCAACAAAAATTCAGAATGTGACTTCAACCTCTGGAGCATCTCTGATTGATAGGTAAATTTTAAGTTCCAATTGCTCACTTAAAGTCTTAATTTCAAGCTACTGAAAGTCACAATGTATTCCTCGGAAATAGTAGATAATTCATGAGTACATTACAGATGATCTTCAATAAACATATTATGCAACAAACTTCTATTAAAAGCACATAACTGAAATGTGTTCACAGATGACCTATGAATAAAAAATGTAAATCCAATAAATTATTCTCTATAGAAAAGTTGGACTTGCCAGTGTGTAGAAATTTTTTCCCTCTCTTATTCAATTAGTTACTCCTTTTGTGTCTGGAACCCTGTGCCCATATCTTTGAAGTGCCAATCTCTAATGCCATCCTAGTTAGAGTAATCTTGATTTTATCAAGACTGCAACAGCCTAGATAATAGTTCAGTGATGATCCAACTCAGACCATAGTTCTAAACTCACAAACCCTTAAAGTTAGCAGAAACTGTATTTTCTCCCTGACCTCACCCATATATTTTATTTTATTTTTATTTGGAGATGGGTGGGGGGAGGTTGGTTGTTTCTGAGTTACTTTATCCTGTATCATTTTCCCTCTCTTTTCCCATTCTGATCCCAATCCACATGCTCACCCACCTAAAGCCTTTGAAAAGCTATTTTTGCCCAAATTTCTGCTCTGGTGAAAAGGATGCCTTATAGCTATTTGATTAATACATTAACCTATGCTAATAATTACTTGCAAGGATATATGCAAGCACTGTCATTGCTAGTTTTCGCCAACTTTAAAGGTCACATCTTTCAGTTTTTAGAAATCCATCATTTTTCATTCTATTGACCTCGCGAGGTATCAGTTCCAGCCTTCATGCCATATGGTACTTGGCCTGGCTGTCCTGTCTATGTCCTCCCTCATTTCTTCTCTTCTCAATTGAAAGATCTTCCTGCAAAGAGCTGCAAAGCCACGCCATTGCCTTACCTTATCCTGGTGTCTACAAAACCTCAAGAGTTACTGGGCAGCTCGCGTGCTGCAGTGACCATTTATCATCCTGTTCATAATAGTCTCATCGTTTCACGTCTTCACCTTGTTTGTGCAGTATCCTTCCAATGTCTCATCTTACCAGTGGGATTTAACTGTTTTAAACTTGAGTATCTAACACGTTTTAGGCTTCCTAGAGTGTACAAAACAGCCGTGGTAGCCCTGCAACACAGCTCCCATACCTGACCTGTAGCCGAATCTGAAAGAGAGAGTGTAGACCATAACATAAACAAAATTAGCAACAGAAAGAATAGAAAGCAGTTAAAAAACATTAACACAAGCATCAGAATTTATTTTCCATGTAGTATTTAGGGTTCTGTCTCTGACTGGCTTTATATGGTAGCTCTGCGTACACAATGTATTAGAGTGAGGAAAACATACAACATACAACTTCCAAATTCCAATCCCAAATTCCATTGTAAACAAGAGTGAATCTACCTCAAAACAAATTTGATTTGCAGGCAAATATTAGAAAGAGAAGAAGACCTGAGATTTTAAATAGGTCTTGTTGAATATTTGTAATCCAGTAACACCCAAAATCTCTATCCAGGATCAGCCAGAATAAGTGTTATTCACTGGGGGACAAAATTGTCTCAGACAAAATTGTACCTCAGAATCACCTCCTGTACCAGAAGATAGTGAACCACTTATGTCATAAACACTGATCACTGTCCGTTCTTTCTCCACCACCATATACAAGAAGGAACGTGGAAAGATGCCTAACAGCTCAGGCAGAGTCTGCTCAGTGTCTCTGTGCAGGCAGGTTGGCAACTTGTGCAAGGAACCAATGCATGGCCCTTGCCTTGCTCTGCAGGCAAGCAGGGAAAAAACAGCCTGGGCAGTCGTGAGCTGATACACGTCAAGGATACTTGGGAGATTTATTTTGCAGTGCTAGCTGAGAAAGATTTGTAAAGACTACCAACTATAGTATATGCGTGACACCCATGACAGGATAAATTTATAAGAGACAGCTCTGAGAAGTTGCTAGGTGACTCTGTCCCATCCTCACATCATTGGTAAGTCTGTGACAATTTGTTCTCCTGATGCAATGCTGCAGCTTACTACCATTCCTTAAAATTTCTGCATGTACAGATTTTAAGTAAAAGCAGATCTGGACTGGTCTGGCTGACTCAAAAAATGCTCCTCTTGCCAAGCTTGTCCTAATTCTCAAGTTTTAACAAAAAAACTCCTTGTACCACTGGAAAACAACAGCCTCTTTCCAAACCCCCACTCCTTCTACAAGACCAGTACAGAAGCTTTACAGCAAAAAGCTCACACACACAACCTCCCTGCCAAACGCCGTTAGGAGAGGGCACGACAAAGGATTATATTCAATGTATACATGCACTCTGGTGCCAGCTCCCCATCAAAACAAGCATTAAGGCAGCAGATACAGGGGCGTGAGTATGAAATTTTATGGACCATCTGAGGAGAAAAGTCTCACTCTACAACAGGACTGACAAAAAACCTGAAATGGCCTAAGGGAAAAAGATGCTAGCACCAAAAGAAATCCAACTGGAAGGCAAATTCCCCATAGCCCACAATAAATAATAAAAAAATCTGCAAGAGACATACATAACTTCACTTGGGTTTACAGGATTGACTTTGACAGCCCATGAACTATGACATTGATAATGGCTTTTCTTGGGCTTTATTTTTCTGTTTAAACACGTTAACATACTTACCCATTCCCTTGCTTTGTTTCATTGTGGCACTGTGCACTTGCTGCTGTTTTTAGAGTGGAGTGAGCCAGACATCGCGGATCATCGTCTCCCTGGGCTACAACTGTAAGGCCAGAAAGTCACCCTCTGGGGAGAGAGAGCGCTGGTCCTTCAGCAGCAGCTCCCAGGGCCTCGTGTTTGAGGGGGACACAAGGTCCCTCAGGTAAAAAGCTCAGCTGCCCTCTGTTCACAACAGTGTTTCCTCCTCCAGCAGGGCAGGCAAAAGCCCCAGAGAGCTGTTACAGCCTACATACATGAGACTAGATCCATTATAAAAGGAAACAAAACTGAAACTCAGGGAGTTACTTGGAGGAACCCCAGGCTGTCCAACACTGCTGTCAGCACCCTGCCTGCTGCAGGTGCCATCAGTTCTGCTCAGGACAACAGTTACTGACTAGTTGCTGTTAGCAAATTCAGCTCACTGCAGGCAGCGCCGTCCCAACACACACAGCGCTTAGGAAATACCTTCCTCTCTCCAGTAGATGTCCGCAGTCGTTCCAGTGTTTCAGATGTCCTTAAGCCAAGTGCACTCGAGCTTTTGTCTTACCACTGGCAAATGCATCTTCCTCAGATGTCATGCCTTTCTAACCAGCAGCAGCACCCAGTCATGGTCTTTCAGCACTTAAGGGGGCTGTTCCCTCACTGCATCATTATGTATCTATTTAGCAGCCACCATAATTCTGCAGAGGCACATTCCCTCATTCCAGTACCTCTCTGCCCTGAAGGTATCAAGTGAAGAGTCAGCTATCCTCCAAACATTCGCACACCAACCCCATCTTTTCCTCTTAAAACAGTATCATTTTTAAAAGCTGTTGGTATGTGGCTCAGAAGCCTGTCCTTTGGGGCTGTGCAAATGTGTTCCTTCCAAAGTACAAAGACGGCTGCTCCCGTACCTGAAGAATTTTACCTGGAGCTTTCTTCAGGGGTAATATTAGAGACAAAAGAAATAGCTCAAAGAAAACAGTTGTCAAAGAAAACAGCAGTTAAATATTTCTACAGTTATGAATTATTTCCCTACTTACCTTTTTCTTATTGTTCATATGTAAGACTTATTTCTCTTTCTTAACCTATCATCAATCACAGCCGTAGATTTACTCTGATTCCCACTGCTGACATAGTCATCTCTTCTCATTCCTCTGTTACAATCTCTTTCATCAGCCGCCTCTGCTGGGTTTGGCTCAGCTGTGAGCTGATATACTGGCCTTGAAATAAGCTGCAAGCAAGCAGACAGTTCACTTAACATAACGGCACATCTTAATATACAACTCCCCATTTCTCTTTTCTTCATTGGGACTGAGTGTAGTTCATTTCCCATAGGGTGTTTGGAGCTGTGCATCTCTGCGTCTACTGCACTTCAGAGATCACCTAAAGGCTTCCTAGATATGTACAGAGCTGCTCGGATTTAACAGTCCATTTCATAAGGCGCAGCAACACAGCTAGCATCATTTTCACGAGACTTCAGTGCCAGAAACAAAATGACCACGTAGATTGCCAGCCCTGCTTCCTGAAACAGAAGTGGTATGTGCAGGTCAAAGCAAAAAGTCTGGATAACAGCATTTGCTCTGCTGCTGCCAAGAGACTTCAGGAGATCAAAGGACCCTTGCAACAGAACTGCTGAAGGAAGCCTAATGAGAATACTGCCTGTCAACCTTCCTCAGTTTTATGCATTTTTCCTGGTCACTGTTAGTTTCTGAGCAAGACAATTAGGTCCAAAACCGACAAAAATCTCTATATGTACAACTGAATAACTTATCACAGAGAATTCACTGCTTAGTTGTTTGTTTGGCACCTATCTGTAGTTAGATCACAAATGCCACTGTAATGTTAGGTGAATTCTTATGCAAACAGATTTTATACCATGGATTCTTTTCAAGTTGTTTGCTGCTGGTCCTTCAGCTCTGTTTGTCTTCAGTTGAAACACTTCAGGCCAATTAAACTCATAGCATTATGTGTGTACCCCTCCAGCGACTTTCATGCTAGTGTCTTCATAAGGGGGGAAAAAGAGTCTTATGCAGAGAAATTTTACTGCAACATTAGATTTATATCTATATATATATGTACATAAATAAAAAGTTTTTGAAGATTTTCCAGCTCTTTCCAGAGAAGACATGTCTGGAAATTTTCTCAGCTTGTTATAGATACTCTCAGTTCTCTAGGCTATATTTTCTTAATGCCACATGCCAGTTCCAGTGTCCCCAGAGCGGGACATGTTCCTGTGACTTGCCTGTATTGCTCATTTCACAGCTTGGTGCAATATGAAGGAAAAAAAGATATACAGACTGATATTGTTCTTGAGATGTTTCTGCTTTATCCTCTCTTTTTTTAAATTGGTTTTTAGTTCAGACATTAACACTAATTGCAGCAGCAGAGGTATCAGATTTAAAAAGCTAATTCCGTACAATAACAAAGTCCCAGAACATTTAGAGCTTTTTAAGGTAATAAGGCAGAAAGCAGGTAATACAGCATGCAGTGTGCTAGCAGACTGTGTGAAGTGTTACAGGTTAGACCGAGAAACCAATTCAAATCTAATTTGTGGTTTAGGTGATCCCCATAAGTAGTTCCAACTTTTGCATAAACATATTGATGATTATGTAAAACTGGTGATTATGTAAATCAGAAAGGCCAAATTCTTCTCCACTGGCAGCAGAACGGCATGAACATCCAGAAATTAACACACTTAAGTGCAAACTTTGAATAGAGATGCATTAAAATGATACACGCAGATGATGTAGGACAAAGATGCAATAAAATGATACTTCCTGTGTCAATCTGGGGGCAAAGCACAGAGCATCCTACCTATCTACTGTGTGTGTAGCTGCAAGAGAGCCCATGTAAATAATCCCAGAGTTATCATACGGAGGGTCTACTGGCCACAAATGTCCAACTTCTGTCCAACATCCAACGTCCACTTTCCTTTTGCTGCAGTCTAAGATGATACCTACACATTTCTACACATTCCCTATGCTTCCCTGGCCCCGCGAATCCCAGCTTGCTCAGACCTCTTAGCTCTACAGGGAAAGTCATCATTTTAAAAAAGGTGTCACTGCAAGGTGTGAAAATCATCTTATAAATATAGATAATTAAAAAAAGAAAGATTCCCTTTGACTTGCATCAAGGAGTTGCAAATTTCTTAACCAAATGCTAATTCTCTACTGTAGTGTAGCTGCAGGGGGCGGGGGCTTAGGATGATAACTAATTAGAGAGAGTTCCTCCATCTTAACTAATTTAAGGGAAAAATGGCAGTTGCTTTTCTAAATAATCTAGAAATTGCTTGGGCTTACAAACCCACCAAAAATCCAAGCAGAAATATGCCAGACCCCTGTGGGCCTCAGAAGCCACACACTCATTTCCCTGGGCAACGTCAGATAGACTTCATTTTGTTTTTTGAAGAATAAGGTGTTTTCAGGAAAGACACTTAAGTGCAGAGATAGTATTTCTCATTCCAAAGGCTATAGCTTGTGAGAAGACTCAGATGGTTGCTCTTAGATGGTGAGAGCCCAGTAGAATGCCTTCAGTTTGGGCTTCCAGATTACGTCTTGCCACTGAAAGCAAGACAGTAATCACTATGTTATGAATATGTAGAACAAACAACTGAACAAGCAAAATGAAACAAACAAGCAAAAAACACACACTGTGGCGTGGGCAAACAGCGCAGAGCAACTAAATAGCACCTAAACACTAGAATAGTAAAGCAAGGTGTATATATCTGCCAAAATATATATTTTTTAATTCTGATAGCATGTTAAAATTCAAGAAAAAAAATCCAACTATCACTTGACAACAGCACGATGGAGAAAACATGAAAACAAGGGTGAGTTTTAATGAAAGTGGTGACCACTGCTTCCGCTTGCCTTCCACAACCTCTGACTTCGCGCCATGACTCCAGGACCACGCTCCGTATCACAGGACCCGCTGCGCGCAGCCCTCCCGTGTCAAACCTCACACTTAGCACATGGTGTTGCTCCGTCGCGCACTGCCACTGCGTGTCACACACTCCAGGTGAGCCTTTTGACAGCTCATTTTATAAGCGTTACAAAGTTCACTGAATTTTTCAAGAGGCAACACATACAGTTTGAAAATAAGCATCCATCTGTGCCAGAGCCTCCCGTCTGCCTTAGCCAGTGGATTCAGGCAACAAATGAGAAAGCCTCAGGAAGAGGAAAATGTCAAAGAGCTTTTGACAGAAAGAGCAGCTCCCCAGTCTGTGCCAAAATGTATGAACTGACCACTAATGGGAGAGATGAAAAAGCACTGTTAAAAATTAAATCACTACACTCAAAAACAAGGAATAAATACGTGTCACACAGCTGTAGGTCCCAGAGAGCACGGTCAGTGAAATGAGTTGTTCTTGGAGAGCAGAACAAGAAACCCCTGGTCGCTTATTGCAACCTCTCTCTGAAATAATTCTCCGGGATGCAATACTTCAGGGTACTCTATCTGAATCCATTAGAAAAAAGCAGAATAAGAGAAGGCACTAAAGACTTCCAGAATATTGCAGGACCAATCTAAAGACATCCAACTACAGCCAGACAAAATATTTTTGAGAAATAATAATTACCAAAACAATAGTGTTTCAGAAAAATTCAGCCAACAGCCATTGGATATGGGGATTGATACATAAAGCAATCACACAGTAATTAGTGAAAGAACATAAATATATAGCTGTAGGTGATATGTGGCCATTTAGTTGTATGTGATGAGCAAGGAAGATTTCTTGAAAATTTTTAAGGTGCTTGAATTCAGATCTTCTCTTTGGGATTGCTGGTGTCCATTCAAGTTCTATATCTGAATTTTGAAGTCCTATGTATAACTGTAGAATACAAGCTAACAGTCAGGGAAGTTGAGGCAAAACTAGCTGACTAGGTTGGTAAAAGCCTATATGATGCTCCATAGCACGCCAAGGAAAAGAGACTTTAAAGAGAGCACATCTCTGTCAGGTCATTCTTCAGGGATTCAATTTTCTGGTTTCGCTTTCCAAACCACAGAAGCCTAAAGAGAGTTTATCCCAAAACAGACTATTGGCATCATGTTAGATTCTCGATTTGATTGCCCTAGAGGTTTTTTGTTCTTGTTGTTTTTATTTATTTATTTCTTTTTAAACATACTTTGCAGAATTAAATAATAGTATAATTGGGCTGGCAATTTAAACTAAAAATGCCTCACTCATATACTAAACAAAGGATTAGCAACATCATGTTCTGCAACATCGCCAAGTTAATAAAGCATTCATTGACTATTTTTTGTATATCTTTCTAATTTCTTCTTTTTTTTCTTCTCTAACTTCTGTCTTTTTCAGTAAATTGTTAATGGACCCATTTCAGTGATGCTTATCACCGCGATTTGACTCAAATCCCTGCAGACAGCCTTCCGCACAGAGCAGAGTTCAGCTATAAAACAGTTGTTTTAACATCTGCCGGCGCTCAGCGTGGCAGATGAGCTATTTACATAATGCTTTTGTAATCATCCCTCAGCGTCGTGCAGCCCTTTAGCCCTTGCCATATAGTTCTATATCTATAGATGGATGTGCCCCCCCCCCCNCGTCCCCCAGTGTCGTGCAGCCCTTTAGCCCTTGTCATATAGCTCTATATCTAGAGATGGATGCGCCCCCCTCTGGCCCTGCTTTTTTTCTTTTTTTAAATTGTTTCTTTTCCTGTTGAGGGCCAAAGTTCAACCCTTCCATGGAAGCTGATTTTGCCAACACAAAGAATTACAGATCCAAGCCTTTACTTAGTGAAGAGAAACTTGCACTGCGTCCATTAACACTCACTGGAACTTCTCTAGTAAAGTGCACAACAAATCTACTTTTTCTTCTCGCAAACTTATGTTATTAAACAATAATTTACTATGAGTTGAAGCATCATGAAAGGACACCAGAGAGATAATACACCTCCTTCTCCTTCCACACTGATTCGTGGACCAGAACTAAGATGTAGGGCTGCCTTGTTCTCACACGCCCCCGGTAACGACTGTGCCCCTATGTTTTCCTGTGAGGTATGGCAGATTCTTACCAGCGCGCATCAGCCAAGATGCTCTGCAGGTCTTTTCTGCTTCAGATCCACCTCCTCACTCTACAAGGATACAAGATTTTAGTTAGACTGCTCTTTTTCATGGGAAAAAGTGAATAAAGTCTGCCTTTCCTTTAGCGGATATATACATCAAACAAGATAATATACATGATAATGACATGACGTGAAATGAAAACACATCTAAGACAAGATGACAAAGAACAGAACCCTCAGCCCAGGTGGTTGAAGAAGTCCTTTGTCTTGCACCCATCAGAGGCTGATGTTAACTAAATACAAACTTACGGCACTAAAGAAAGGCAATGCTGATTGAATGCAAAAAGAATTGTTCACCTCAGTACACCTTATTATATTGAGACCGATATAAAAAATTCTAAGTGCCAGTCATTCTTGCAATTAGCAAGAGCTATCTGAGCATCAACATAACATCCTAAACAAAGTGTCATTTTCTCTCCCCACGTTTCAGAAAGCATTTCCAGCCCAGCACCAGCCCAGTGTTCTTTAGGATAAAACTTGGTTTGAGTTCTCTTAAGGGAAGGAGTAATTCCCATGGCAACTCTGAAGCCACTAAAGGAACACACCAAGTTTTTACACTTGGTATAAACTCAGCAAGACAAACCAGAATAAACACAGTACAGGGCTAGCTATCTGGGGCACGTATTTATTGACTGCATCCTGCTGGAAGTGACAGAAGAGGAATGTGTCAAATGTCAAAGCCGTAGAAGCCCATGGAAAAACAACCACCATTTCTTTTCTTAAAAAAGTTATTTAAGGAAAAGTCCTGTCACAAGCCAAAACAAAGGTATTTGCATGTTCTCAAAAAATGTAAAACACCCATGAGAAGCACTGAAATATTACAAACACACGAGTCCCAAATACCATATGGCCCCACTGGGGACCCAAAAACATGTCAGCAGTGACTCGCTTCTCCCAGGAAACCACAGAGCTGCTCAGCTCAAACAACCGCCATCCATTATTGATGGCACTCATCAAAAATACATACTCTTGCCAATTCTCTGCTGATTAAAACAGGCTAAAATACTCAAGGCTACAGATGAAAAATGAACAGCAAAAATGAAAAAGCAGCACTCCGTGGTGGGCCAGCGCAGAACAGGCTTGGGTGGAGTCTGCTAGCAGGAGCTCGGAGCACCACTGCTCTCGGTGCCGGCACTAGGACACGTTGAAAAGTGAGAGACTCCTCATAAATAGTTGTCAATGAGAATCTACCCAAGGGACAGAAAAAAAATCCAGTTAAAAAACCAAACTTAGCATGTTTTAATCTAATCATAAGAATCTAATATTAATCTAATCATAAGAATAAGAATAAGAATTTATTTTTCATCATNTTTAAAAAACCATATTTAGCATGTTTTAGTCTAATCATAAGAATCTAATAATAATCTAATCATAAGAATAAGAATTTATTTTTCATCATTTAAGTCTTGAAATTTTACATGAGAAAAACATCAAACCTCTATTAAGAAAAATAAATATATTCAGCAACCCTCATGTTTTAAAGGTCCAGCGATGTATCAGCGACCACAGATATCTTTTGGCAAGACATTCTAGATGTTTTCAAAACCAGCAAAGCTTTTGTCAGGGAATGACTAGTCTGATGAAAGACAAACAATTTGTCCTTATGCACTGCAGAAAGAAGCATTTTCCTTATAGGTTAGGTTTATGTAAGCATTATGTCTTGCTTCATCCTCCAAAACAACTTTGTGCCTTTTATCAAATCTGTCACAAAGTAAATCACAGAAGAGAACTTGTCACAGCCTGGTCATAAATACTGGTCACTGCTGTGACCTTTACATTAACATAGTAAAAAGGCCAAAAATGAAAGAATGTGACTATCCTGTGTGACAGGAATTTGCAGAGGTAATAAGACAAAAGGAATCAGAAGAAATCAAATCAAATAGGATAGAAACTTTTCATCACAATAATAAACCTACAACTCCTCACTGAAAAAAAAATCTCCGTAGCGATTTTTTTTCTTCTCATATATAATGCACTTTTAAACAGGCACCATGGTCTTTGAAGCATGATTTAGTATGAAATATTATGCCACCAGGTAGCATAGTTGGGGAGGAGTAAATACTATTTTACCCCACAACAAGGCCCTCTGAACATCGTCCCTCTGAACACATGCAACAGGGCAAAGTAATTCGAGTATTTCCTCAGTAAGATAACGGCAGATCCATCAGCTCATAAGCAAACTCCATTGCATAACTGGTATCATTATTAGGAAGAAGCAAAAACTACTTACCTAGTGTACCAAAAGCAAATAATGCTAAATAATCCCAGAAATGCAGGACAACTACTTCACAATTCAGGTATCAGGGCATTCAGGCTTTTTGGTTTACCAGAAATATAGAGGAGACAAGGAGACAACCTGTCTCTGATTTCAGTGTGGTTTCCCTTTCTCCACAAAGGCTGCTTCTTTCACTTTGCACAATTTGTACAGGCAAGTTATAGCCTTTTTTGATGTGCTACTCAGTGATCCTTTGTAACAAGGTAACCTGGACCATTCGTATCAATCAGGGTATTTGAAATATAGGTTAGGCTACTTAGTTCTGCTTTGGTTGCAAAAGTTACAAGTCATAGGGCTTGGAAAGTTGTCAAAATTGCCAAATTTTTAAACTGGAATATGTATTTAATGTACTAAAACTGGAATATAAGATAAAAATTGCTTGCTAGAGAAATATAAGCACAGAAAGAAATCTCAGAGCAATGATCAAATGGCTATCATGCATCATTATAGGATTTTTATTTGGATTCTTCGACCACATCTCATGGAGACTACATGTGCCTCTCACTCAGCAAGCATTTGGGATATCACCACCTAAGTGCAAAAGAAATAGCTACATGTGGCCACACACAGTGGCAATAATAGCTAAACGAAGGATTACAGGTTGCCTTAATTAAAACATTTATCCAGCTTGGCATCAAAAGTCAAATTTCACTTTCAGCAGCTGGGAAACGTAAGAATTCTCCTTATTAAATCAGGGGGATTGCCTGCCTCTAACACTACCAGTCATTCCAAATTAAGGTATTTGTCAGAAGTCTGTACCGTGCATCAGAAATGAGCATCTATTTACAGAGACCATCACCACTTGCCCTTATCAATTTTCCTTTAGAAAGCCAGGATGCTGCTTCTCGCTGTTTAAGTAGCATTGTGAATCCCACGTTAAATTTCTTATGATAACATGCTGCTTTTATGCTTTCCAATACATGCATCTTTGCATTATTTTTCAAACATTTACAGACTTTCATGGAGTGCATAAGATACAGCTCTCTCAGTCAATTCTTCTGTGCATATCAAAGTATATAAACCTGTGCACTTACTCTCATCAGAAGTTATGATTTATTTCAGGAAGGAGGCGTGGAACCTAAGCCTCATTGCCTCCAAATTCCGTTAAAGACATGAAGAAACAGCCTGCTCAGTGACTTACATCTGAGTGCCAGCAGGACAAGTTGTTTTAAATAAAAGCCAAAAATTCTTCATGGCAGCAGAACATAAACAAGCAACAGCAAAATCAAATTACAGAAAGTGTCTAAAAAAATAAGGCTCAGCACATCAAAGTATTTGTTAATGTGAACACCCATGGTGTATATACCAACACTTGTGAAGCTCTTAAAGTGCAATTCATATTTTAGATTAATAATATGTAAAAAAGAGAAGACTCAGAAACAATACTTGTAAGATTGACACTCATCTAAATTTACAGTAACCCTTTTGATGCTTCTCCTTTATTTCCTTCCTTCTGCTATTTCCAAGACTGAAATAAAATCTTCCCTTTTTTCCTGCAGCATCATCTTTCCCTTTTCCAGCACTTCCAGTGATAATTCTGCTTCCAGTCCCATTGATTTTTGTTTGTCCCCTTGCAAACGTTGCAATGTCTTCCCAATCCACTGCTTGCAATCCAGCTGTGGAAACTCTGTGCCTCTCGGCCACAGCCGGGCTGCCTGCTGGCCTGGCAGGAGCACCGTTCCCAGGCAGAGACACAGGCAGAAGACCTCGTGCTCTGGGATTACCTCAATAACTGCAGCAGCCGCGCAGCAGATGGAGAGCCAAGGCCACGCTGGCCTGCATAGGAAGTACATTATTAGTCAAAGCCACACAAACCCACCATGTCCAAGAAACAAAAAACTGATACAAAGGAATATTTATGAACAGATAAAAAAATCCAAACACTGTCTTAGTCACTACAGTTTCTTCTATGCTCCATTATTAAAACATCTGAGGGCCTTTAATAGTGAAATGTGCCTTTTCTATTACAGAAACTCCTCTTACCTTCAGACAGAGAAAAGAAAGTGAAATGAGTCAGTATTTCAAAAATCAAATATCTTTCTATCTTCAAAGTTTGCAGATTTCTGAATGATGATCAAAAGTTCATGTGGAGCCGCTTCCTACATCTGGAGATATGCTGAAGCACTCCTGCTGACTTATTACTTGACCTACGGAATTACTGAAATAGGATACTCAAAGCATATTGTCAGAAATACAAGGTAGTATTTTCAACAAGCAGCCAAAGAAAACACTGAATCCCAAAGCTTCTACTATTTTCTCTTCTTTCCCAATGTCGACTTAACCACAGTAAAATGTCCTAGATTAATATTATATCTTCACATGCGACGAGGAGCTCTATTTCTGTCATTTTTATGCTGAGACATGATAGCATTTAAAAATGAATCCTCAGTATTATTTCCTGACAATCTCTAGCTAAAAAAGAAATGTCTTGTAGCACTGTATGCATTGTTACTAGAATATTACTGGGTAAAATAATGCTGGATAACGTTCCAGAAAACAAGAATATGTGAATGAAAATATTTTCTAGGCCACCTTCATATGAGGTGTCTCACGAGAGATGTACCCACCAGGTAAAGGTTCAAAACCATTTACCCAGCTCTGCTCTCATCATAAGATTTTTCCCTTGACCTGTAGATGGGGAAGTGCTAGGAAATTCTAAAACCCCCTTCATCTACTTATTTTTTTCGGGTTGGTGATTAATTCACCAATAACGTGTGGTTGGTGATTAATTCTGGTGATTTCAGACAAAGAAAAAAACCACACTACTTTGAGATGTGTTTTAAACTATTGTCTATCTTCTAAAGCGAGCCACAGGTGATACATGGAAAAGGCTCATTCCAATAAGGCAGTATTTGACTACATCTACTCCATTTAATTGGGAACCGTATCCGAAGCCATGATCCATGTTCCTTCAAAGGCTGTGGTGCTGCGTGGCAGCGTGCTGTTTCGTACTCTGCTGGACCCTCACTGAATCAACTGCTTTTAAGGACCTAATCTCTGAATAGAAGTAACCAGGTGGGGATGTTTTATGAGACTGAAGAATTAGGACTTGTCTGCAATACCACTAAAACCACCCTATTATATCCATCATCGTCCACGTGACAAACAATGACATTACTTAGTGACCTCTGCCATGCACAGCAGCATGCACCAAACAACTGGATTCCCATTCAAGCTTCCATTTCTCAATATTACTCTCCTCTCCTTGCTTCAGGCCAGCTTTGTAGGTGCAGGAAAAGAGTTTTAGCTGTCCTGTAATTTGCTCCCCCACCATCAGTTCTTCCGTAATGGTCTATGCAACCCTCTTACTAGTATTATCTTCAGAAAAGCCAAGCCTTCTAGACATGTTTGCTTCATTCACCTTCTACACCAAAGTCTTCCAGTGGCTCTGTAACAAGATAAGCTAGACCTAACAAAAAGCCACAGCTGGGAAAATGGTACATTTTAACTTTAAACAACAGTGGCATAAACCTACTATTTGCATAGTTTGGCTGCCTGTAGAACTTCCCTGGCTGAATACAAATAGATTTGAGTACAAAATGAGTCTTTCTACTCATTGGAGGCACTAAGAAAGAGAAATTGAAAGCATTTGTATTTCTAGCAGAAGGAATAAAGTGGAAGTACAGTTTTAAATGTTGCTTAATCCAGTAATATCCTGGAAAGTCTTCCAGTTTGCCCTTTTCAAAGGACACACAGGACAAGGTTCATAGCAATGCCTCAGCATTCAGTACCTGGCTGCAGCGAGGGAGGAAAAGCTGAACGGTCAGCTTGGATCTCCTCGCTTTGGCAAACAGTTCTGATGCTATTTTCATCTTCATACACAATACTTCTCCACTAATAAGGAACAACAAACAAGGGTAGGATAATGTTGATACAGCCAACTAGCTGTTGGGCCCCTGGAGTACATTAATGCTGTACAAACATTAATAAACGAACACAGTTGATATAGCAGCTAGAGCAACAGATGCTAAGCCATAAAACGTGGCTTCCACACTCCTTTGAAGAGCGTCAGTGCAGGCCGGGCAATGGGTCGGAGCTGCCCTCTGCCCTGGAAGCTGTAGGGCAGCTTTAAGCAGGTGACACACCTGGCCAGGGGCACCCAGCTGCTAATGAGATCTGGTTCCTCCTGGCCTCCTCTCACAAGGGAACACGTTACAGCACCTGCCTTTGGTCATGAACAGTGCAAGCGTTCTCCGCAACCTATCACAGGTCTCAGTTTTTATTCCCTCATTTTGATGTTGTAAAAACTACTCAGAACCGTGGTTTCACCTCTCTTCTGAGCTGTTCTGCCTTCCTCCTTCACTGCCAGATGGCCATTTCTCCCCCAGAATTAGTACTTGGGTTGCAATGCGGCGATGGGAGGCACATCACTATGAGGAGGAAAAAAAAAAAAAAAAAACCCACACAGCCCAGGACAAAATGGCAGTGGACAAATGGACAAGGTTAGCTGGGAGGTAGTGGCAGTCCAGGTGCCAGCCTTCTGAAACTCCGTTCTCAATAAGAGGTGGTTTTAATGCCATGGGTGCTGAAGAAAATTGATTTTGTTTCTGCTTTATCTATCATACCATTTGCAAGAAAACACTGATGCAAATTTTCAATAGATTGCTGCCAATCCCTGTTTTCTTCACTAAGCTACTTTCCTCCCCCCATAATTACCATTCCTGTATTCTCCCTCATTACTAATTTTGCAGAGGAGAGACTGCACTTCCACACCCCAATCAGTGCTCGGGAGTATTAGTCACATGCCTTCAGACTAACTGGTGAATTATTTGTTTTTGCTTGTTTTCCTTCTCCCTGAAAATGCCTAGAAATATTGGAAATGTTCTGAAATGTGGATTCCCACAAAACTGGCAATGGCACTGGATTTGTAAGGTTTTAATTAGATTAATCATATTAAACTGCCCAATTCATTTAGCAAACCAGTTGGTGATGCTATTACTAAGATAAAAATACAACAAAGTAAGTTCTTCGTTATCAGTATACTAAAAATTCCCTTTTGAATCTGAGGATTCAGTTTCAATGATACATGTCTCTGAAGACAAAACCATTCCTTGAAAAAGCCAAAAGCTATTTTTCCACAGAAAATTTGCACCAGTCTTGTAATCTTATCAATTCTGGTGGGAGATCATCATATAAACTGCTTAATATTTAAATCATAAGAAATCACTGACGAAGGTTTTTCCTCAGACTGTTTTTGTAGAAGCAATCTGCATGCAGAGCAAGTATTTACAGCATCTTTGGAAAAATAAGAAAAGGAGAACAGATCCCATGCAGAGAAACGCAGGGTAAAAGAATATGTAATGTAATTAAAGGACATCTAAACACAAAGCAGTCTCCATGCAAATATACCTAAGAGTTAGCCAATATGATTGTGAGCTTGCCACCTAGCTCGGTGAAAAGTGAGAGTTATCATGGAGGTCCCTGGTGACAGGAAAGAAAAGGTAACTGCTTTGCCCATCTCTAAATAAGGCAAAAAGGAAGGTCAAGGGAACTATGAGTCTCATCCCTGGAAATAGGATATCCTGATAGAAATTTACTGATAAGTCTGTTTCAAATAGATACTGGACTAGAAAACTCCAAAAGACGTTTCAACAAATACATCGATACTTTTATCATATGACAGTTTTACTAATATCTTCAGTTTTTATCAGCTTCAAGTGAAAAACCTCTTCACTATGAAAGACAATGGATTTCCAGGTACAACACAAAGTTACGACCCTCCCTTTTGAATGCATCAGAGACAGCCTGATCTACAGGTTAGCATTTTGCAAAGCCAGGAGGATGTCAACATCATACAGGAAAATCTCTCCAGCCACATAACAGCGTTCATTATCATCAGCATCTTATGCTAATATGATTCAAACATAACATCAACAACAACAGTCCCAGGCAGTTCAGAACAAAAATGTCAAACTGAAACAACAGTTACGTACAATGCAAAATAAGGGTATACATGAGTCTAAACACGGCAGCTCAATGACAACTGTTCAGTGATTACTCCACTGGAGCCACTGCATCTCACTTTGATCTTGTCTGCTCCTCACAAAACTAAAGAATAAAAAAATGGTATAACAACTCAAAAGCAGGCAGTAAAAAAAACAAATAGATTTCAATCAGCAGAGCCTCAGATATTGGTGTGACTCCTACCTAACCTGTTTAGAAGTCAATTAGTAAAAAAGAAATATGCATTACATTCATGTATGTGTCAAGGCATTAAAAGGACAGTAGCCATTGTGTGGGTTAGCCCAGCCTCCTATTAAGATACATGTCAGCTTCCCTCCTACATTTTTCAGCATGTTTTGCAGCTAAAGAGTCTGGCCACTGTACGCTCATGTACATTTTGCTAAGTTTGCCCCTGCACAACACAGAATTTAGAGTTACAGAGTTTTTTTTCTCTCCCCTCTTGTTTTACTGTACCTGCTTAGCTATGTCCTCTCGTGACTGAAATCATTTTTTGCTATTGCTGATATTTTGATATGCTTATTTTTCTTTTAACTTCCTATCCAATGCTAGTCAGATCTCTGGTGCTGCTCCAGCCTGCACCAGGGTATTCCAGCTGTAGTTCGGCAGAGCAGCCCACCTGCTCCGCGGCTCACGCAGCATCCGGCCCTCTTACCCTGCTGCACGGGACTCCTGAGCTCTTGGCACTGCCTCATCCTCCCTGCACGTTCTGTGCACTTCGTAACGATCTCTGAGCTGATCCCTGCTGAGCTAACTGCAAATTGCGAAAAGCACCAACTGCTTCAGAAACAACTGTCGTAGCAGCCTAGAAATTAGGCTGCTTCTGATTCTCTTGCTTATAGGTACCAAGGGAAGCATTTTTTAATTAATTCTCCACTTATCCACAATACTTTGCGTTTACTTGAACCTTCAAGTACTACATCCTTCCAAAATATCTTTTTCCCTAGGTTGTATTATTCTGTAACCATACAGAGTGTTTAGAGTCTCAGAGCTTTTCCATGCCCCCCTCTCTGCTGGCTTGTCCCCCACTCACTGAGCAGCACTTCCAAGGAGCTCACATAAGAGCCTCAAAAGAGCCATCTCCTGCCAAAGCTTAATTTCACCACTACGTATTAATACTCTCGGTCCAAGCTGGCTGAACACTTTTGGAACATAAGTTAGAGCTTGGACCTTATTTTTCTTGGAGTGCCCAATCAATGTACTCTGTAGAGAGGACAAAAATTGAGCTACCCAGGTACAGCGTTTCATTTTCAAATGCCATCCCACCTTCACTTACAGGCAAAGGTGTCTTTCACCGCTCACAAGGAGGGAGCTTATTTTACTTCAGCATGAACAGAATACCATAAAGCATAGAATACCATTGCCCTGTATTTGCTAATACCTGGACCTGAATGTTAACGTCAGGTATATATGGATAAGCATAAGTCATCTGGACAGCTTTTGTGGCAGAAACTTACCTTTAGGCATCTTAGAGAGAAAAGTTAAAAAGAAAAGTACCTTACAAACCAGTACCTTACAAATATATCTAGACCTGGTTGGTCTGTGGGCTGCTTGCCAGTAAAATGCTTTTCTGTTTCTTGACTTCCTTCAACTGTTCCTAACTGCTCTCCTTTGAGCCAAAATGCAAGGGATATTGTTATTTGCTGACTGTACAAAATATATGCACATGCTGAATAGAGTTATTCTACATGTTTATACACTTCTATTCATTTATTCAGCACCCATCACATTCAAAATCTTTCCTAAGCACAAATACCTTCTATGATATATTCTTTTTCACTTGTGTTTATTTTCGATCCCCCTGCTCCAGCATATTTATTGCACTATTACCCCTGTAGGAAAATGATTGCTAACTTCAGAGACAAAATACAGCAGTGTGGGAAAAAAATAGCATTAGTTGTTTCCTACAGACACCTGAAGAAACTGATGGATCTTTCAGGGAATATGAATCATACCACAGACATTTTCTGGAGTTGGCATAGGCTAACATTTAAATCTCAGAAACCATAATAAATATGGGCTCTAAAACACTGAGCAAAATGCAACCAAATACATAGTCTTCCATAAAGAGTTGAGATTTTGTCTGCTTTTCCAGTAATGACTGAAGACAGTGGATGTGATCCCATTCCCACTGCAGCCAGGGGAACTTTTGCCACTGACTGCAAAAAGTAATATTGGATCCCAATACAGTGATGATCAGTGCTTCCATTTCCAATATGCTGCATTTCTAATGAGTCTAATTTTATTCCTGGCTGTGCTTTCAGCAATAAAGAGCATCATCATTACAGACTCCCGCCAGATTTCTGCTTTTTTCTATAAGACACAACTGTGATGCTACATACTTAACTTAATTGTGAAATTACAAATGCCAATAATGTTTCTGAAATGTTTCTCTGGAGAATTTTCAGCACTTTTGAAAAAAAAAATGCAGGAAGATTCACTAACAATAATACCAAGGGAAATGGGAGAAATGCATACCTCGCATAACTTTTCTTCCTATAGAAATCTCACACCTACAAATGATTTGGCATTTTCTGACAGAAAATGTATTTTCTGCAAAACTGAAGCTTGCTTTGATCCTGTTAAAATCTCTCAGGAGCATAGAACAGTGTTATTCTACTGTCCTCGTGGACAGTGGAGTGGAGTTTCTCACTGTTTCTCCTGACACAAGGCTGGTTCACAAGAACCAAGCCAGGGCACAGCAAGTTGGGACATCTTAGTGCTTCCCCTTACTTCTCTCCACATCCCCACTCGCCCCTGTGTTCAAGCTGCTCCGGGGAACTGCTCTGTTTCACATCATGTGTGCTGCTACCAGACATTCTGGGTGGTTCCTTAGGATATAATTTAAGATTCCTGGGGCGTACAACATGCATCTTACCACTACAGATACGAATTGTTACCTGCTAGAAACACAACATAAATATGCTCCATGTCTTTGTTGCACAGTGGCCTCCTGGTTTAATATAGCTGACTTACTTAGAATGTTGCCTGGCATTCTTTTCATCTTAGATTACAAAAATGCTCAAGATTTTAGACTGTTGGGTATGGGAAGAATTTTATATTACTGTTGATTGTAAAGTGCCAAAAGGATTTAAACTCTCCAATAGCTGATACAGGTCCACATAGATGAGCACATAGACACTGGTCCATCCTAGTGCCTCCTGACATAAGGTCATTTTAATTCAAAAGTAAAGCTTTTATCATATTACAGACTTGCATATTATAGTTGTGTTTGTCCCTCTCTATTCTTTTCAGTCTGATGTGACAACTCATCTGAAGTTCTAATATTCACTATAAATTTGACCTTCAGCACCTAAATATTCATTACACATTCTTTTATTTACTAGCTTTTAATAAGACCTGCTTTCAGTCAGTTAATTTTTTGCTAGCAAGACTTTCTGAATAGGCTTTGATATTCAATTATTACTTAAATATGTCACAGAAATGCTAAGCTATTTTTCTAAAGCATGGAACAATAACAAAAGTTAGATTCAGGTCATCTTTGAAAGACAGAAAACACAAAGGGTCTTTTAGATCATACTGCTGAGTGCTGCAAGTTACAAAATTCCCCATTTTCCTTTTAAAACATATATGCCTGAATCGGTCAAAAAAAGGAACTAACAAGATAACAGATATTTAAGCCACAGTCTTTTAATCCGTTAGAAGCTGGATTTATAATTCATAATTTAGCTGATGAACTGGTGCTTCATCACCCTCAGTGCATCCCAGAAAATGAGGTTATAATGCAAGATTGCATGTCACATGATGTTTTGCCACATTATGCCCCTACACCTTGGAGTGGAAAATACCAGCTTTCTGTATTATCTAGCTATTTTAATATACCTAGACTACTTTCAGAAAGCTACATATGTGTATCAGAGCAGACAAATTCCATTACAGTCCTTACATCATCTATATAGATTGTACAACAATAGTAGTGAGATGATGAGATGATTTTGGAAAAAAAAAAGTAGTATTAAACAAGAGCTCTCCAGTCTGTTACTTACTGGAATTCTAAATCACTCTTCTGACCTTAGGCACAATAGGCATCTGTGGTCTATGCATTTTCTCTTCTAAAAGAAATTTTTATCACTCACATGAGCAACAAAGCTTGTTCCCAACGCTCATCTATGAGACTTGCACTGCGTGTACAGATCTCTAGACACTCGACAGGCAGGAGGATTTCACTTATGCAGACACCGAATTTGAGATTCTGAATCTTGGTGAGAGTCACTTGGTGAGAGGTTAGGACCAATTCTGCCTACATGATGTATGATTATGATTAGTTCATTAAGCTGTTCATTCCTACAGTCTAAAGGAAGGAAGACTACATCAAAATATATATTCCGATTAAATTCTTGTAGTTCTCAATGTAAGTGTTTATTGTCATGTAAGCATTAATGTAAACATTAATGCGATGTTGCTGTGCAAACGTCGGCTTGAAGGAGAAGGAAAAAAATAGTGGTCTGCATATCACTGTTCTTGTCAAGAAACCCATCACATACAAACTGCATGGGCTTTTCCATATATTTATATATGTACATACACTCACACACACATAAACAAACTTTAAAATCACCAAATTCTGAAAGATAAAGATGTGAAGCAGCAAATCAGGCCAGAAGCCTTTTAAAATAATATATTTTCGGGCTAAGTGAAAAAGCACAAGGCTGTATAAATGATGTTTTCCCTGAGCCACCATGTGATAGTCAACGCAAGATGTCCATTTTCTGTGCAGTATGTCTGATTACCAGCAACAGAAAGCACAAAATTACCTGGGCTACAGTGAAATCTGCCCAACTACTAGAACTGAAGTACAGTGTTGATTTCAGTTAAAATAAAAAAAATTCACCTTTCTTCTGAGATAAGATTTGCTTTTCCTCAGAAGGTGTAGCATTCCTGGATTGCGGTGGACATCCTTCAGGAGAAGCACAGGGAAGATCAGGAGTCCTCAGTGGCAAGCAGTGTTGTTTGACGGAGGTCAGTGAGGTCAACCAGATCCCTCCTCTCTTCAGATTAAAAAAAATGTCAAAACAAAAATTGTAGAGTGTGATCTAAGCGCTAGAGACCCTGAGGTTATTCCACAAGTTCCAGGTATTCCCCCATTGGGGCAAGAAATATTGAAAGCCTGTAGGGTGGAGAGAAGGAGGTCACACTGCCATTGGTGAGTAGTGTGAAGCTCAGCATAAACATGAACAGGTCAAGACTCATGGTCATGGTTAATAACATTTTAATGTTCCTTACATTTCTTAATGTGCTACTGTGACTCAGTTACTGAATTAAAAGGCAACTAAAAAAATTGGGGTTAGGTCAATCATTAGACAAAACACCAAAACACCTTCTTATTCAATCGTTTTTTTTTTCCTCTTCAATTTTCTTTCTTCCGCCCTTCCCTAGGACTATACCCTCACCATGTACTTCCAGCAATCCTGGAGGGACAAAAGACTCTCCTATTCTGGAATACCTTTAAACTTGACGCTGGACAACAGAGTGGCTGACCAGCTCTGGGTGCCTGACACGTATTTCCAAAACGACAAGAAGTCATTTGTCCACGGGGTGACAGTGAAAAACCGAATGATTCGACTCCATCCAGATGGCACAGTCCTCTATGGCCTACGGTAGGTTGGGTTTTTCAATCAGGCGTGTTGCTGTCCTGGCAGAATGCAAGGAGCGAGTGCTAAGTGCTGGTCCATGGTCCCACCATGGTCCTTCCCTCTTTTCTCTGGGTTTCTCACTGCAGCTTTGTAAGTCAATCTAGAGCATTGCAATAAATATCTGCTAAATATCTTCTACAAGGCTTCATAGCTACCTTTAATAAGCTGTAGCCAGAACAAGGCCTAATGCCGCTGCATGTTCTCCCTGTAACCAGCCAAAACCAAAAGTTTCCTTCTTTTGAGAACTTCTCCAATACAAAATATAAAATTCAGACTCTTCTGAAGAAAGGTAACCATTTTCAGTAGGAAAAGGAGAGAACAGTTCTAACTCACCATAGTTATTTCCATATTATTGATACATCTGAGTATATGCTTGCTTTAATTTGCCTTGGTTTATTACTGTCTTTCCAAACCACAATTAATTTCTACACTGTAATTCATATTCACCCTATACATAAAAATTTATTCTAAGATCTGACGAGGTACAATCTAAAGATCATGTCACAAATGTATAATTAAATCAAGCTACTGGTTATGTTTACTCCAGAGCCTGTCTGCGTAGGCTTTGCATTATTTTTAAAGTTAAGGTAGCTTTACTTGGGAAAAAAAAATTGCCTGCTTGAAGTAACCTCTCATCACTGTTATCATTCAAAAGTAAAAATAATATCCACAGAACATAAATCCCAAAGTGTACTTCAGTTAACCTGAAAAAATCATAAAGCATGACTCTCAGCTACCTAGCTATTTTTAAGGACCTTAAAAATATGCCTAAATAGGATTTGAAAAGAACAGAAATTGTTGCAGCAATAACAAACCAAAAGTAATCATTAATGGAAAATATACATATATGTCTTATTGAAAATCAAAGTTTGAAATATGACTTTTTAGCCTATAAAAACATAACTTCAAATGACAACACTACCCATGCACACCGAGAGAGTCTTTCAATCCATCAGCTCAAGCTTCACAAGAAAAAAACACATTTAAAGCAAGTGTTTGATTCATGGTGATTTCTTCTGAACTTGTTATGCTCACAGACAGGGTATCAGTCTCTACCAAGGAACCCAAAGGCATTTTTATACAGTCACTTTGGTTATAGCACTACTGCTACTTGAATTATGAGAACATACAGTGAGGAAGGTGCTGACAGACTCCAGGCCATCATTATCATCTGACAGAACATGTGAAAAATGCATCTCACCAACTGCTTTCAGGCTTCATAAACTATAATTTCTTTCACCAAGTTGATTAAAACACTTTTTGGCCTGAGAACTTTTTAAATTTTTTTTAAGATTAGAAACTAGTCTTATTTACATAATATTTGCACAATTACAAGAATATTTATTTGAGCCTTAAAGTCCTTAAAGACATGCACTCACATGCATGCGCATACAGTACAAATTAAACATAGTATAAAAATATATGCCATGTATGTGCTTTTGTAGATGCTTAGACAAAGATTCCTTCATTCTGCATGTTTGCAAAGCCAAAAGATCTGTATTTACCCAGGAGCTGCATCATCATCAATATGCAACATTACTGTAAACTATAAAATGCATTTTCATTGCTAGCTTGTGCAAAACTGTTTGGTTTGATACAATCTGTCCCAGGTTATTTCCCATACAGTGCAATTGATTTGGTAGAGATTGCAAACTGGTTTCTGTAACTCATGCTGAGAAAATACATTTTTTTCATCTTAATACAGCTCCAGTCAGCTCCTCACTGCATAAAGCACAGCAGCACTCAAACAGGCACCGGCAAGCCAAGTCAGTACCCTGTTTCCCAAACAGAGGCTGAGGGGTGAGGAGGGCACTTGCTCAAATGTGGCAGAAAGCTTGAGAAAGCAGTGCAGGTGTGGGCTGATGCACAGCTCTATTTTGAAAGATCTGTAAGGAAATGCCAAGGAATAGGATTTCTTTATAGCAAATGAGTGAGCAAAATAACTGAAGAAGAGCAGTTACATGCTCATGAGGGGAAAAAAAAAAGCTAAAAAAAGGGAGGGGTGGGGAAGAGATAGAATAAGACAGAATCTTGCAGAAATTTGCTCTCTCTGTTTTTTGATACAAAAAAAATTATTTAATTGCATTCAGACACAAATAAAAGCAACAGGAATAAGAACTGTAACCCCTCGTAGCTCCTCATGGCATCCTACTTTAAGGCTGCCTCTTCCCCAGGCAGTGTCCCTACAACTATCTGATCATTAACAACAGTCAGTGGGGTAGCAGCAAGATAAAAATCTGTTTCACTATGGACCAATTTCATTTCAGAAATATTATTTCAGCTCCAGCCAGACCTGCCTCTCAAGTTTTGAAATGTGCGTTTACACTCACGGTCAGCTGAGCTGTCCGGAGACGAACACTTCCACCCAAACCTGGCTCCTCCTGCTACTCCTGACCCACTTGAGGTTAACTTAGCTAATATTAAGATTGTAAGAGACATACAGTATTACTGCATAATAAAGATGATAAATCTGTGCAGGAGCAGGAAATTTAGTCTATTCGCTGTACAAAGATCTATTCATCATGATTTTATTTCTCCAGTACTTAATTAGGCACTGGTGAGAAAAACGTACAACTTCTTCGTCTCTGCCTAATCCTGACAGCGACCCCTCACTGTCTCCAGAGCTGGAAAGAGATTAGGCAACCATGATTCAGGCACCCCGGGGTTCTGGAGCTGTTGGATGTGTAAGCTTTACATTGTGCCCCCAAATGAGTGGAGTGCACCTGTGAAATACTGTATATATGGTGAAATGCAAGCACACTACTACTTACAGTCTAAAGTAAGTACTACTTACTTTAGTGATATAATCTATCATTTCTTCAACATCATTTGCTGAAGAATATCAAAGAGATAATGTTGGTATAACTGAAAGTTCACAGCCATAACTGAGGAAATTTAAGATAAAAGTGACCTTAGGTGAAAATCGTAGGGTGTGATTTATGTAAATATTCACCACTGCAGGAAAAACACCATACCTGTAACAGCCGATGAGCTTCTTCATACAAAAAAAAAACTTATTTTTTTCAAAACACTGAGGCTTTTTACAAAAGTGAACACAGTATGGAGCCTAGGAAACTTGATGAAACAAAGCAGTAAATTACTAGTTAAGTAGCCAATGGAAATGGAAGATTACAAAACCACGAGCTGTGTTAAAACTTCACAGGAAAGAAAAGCTACTATTCTTTCGGACTGCCAAAACAATTTAAGTCCCAGGTACAAGTCAGAGAAAGTCTTGTTACCTTCCTTTAGCACCACCAACTGCATCCACCTCCAAGAAAGAAAGAAATATTGTCCTCACACCAGCAATCAAATTTCAGCTGACCACGAAGCTAATCACTTCCTTTTCTATTCCTCCAGTTCCAGTAAATAGCAGGTTCTTCTGGAAAAGTGTAGCTCCAGGAGAAGCAACTATTCAACTCATACTGTATTATCAAATAATTGCCTACATTTGATTTGGGACCTTCTTCCTCCAATTGGAAATCTGTCGAATCATTTNTCCAAGAAAAAAAGATTGTCCTCACATCAGCAATCAACACACAAATTCCAGATGACCATGAAGCTAATCGCTTCCTTTTCTATTCCTCCAGTAAATAGCAGGTTCTTCTGGAAAAGTGTAGCTCCAGGAGAAGCAACTATTCAACTCATACTGTATTATCAAATAATTGCCTACATTTGATTTGGGACCTTCTTCCTCCAATTGGAAATCTGTCGAATCATTTTTTAATTTCATTTTCATTTATGTTTATATATTCATATAAGTATAAAACTAAAATAGGAAAGGCAAATCACTCGAGGTTGAACGAGTCTTATTGATTACTCCTTAACATGGGTTTGGCTTTAAATGTATGAGCCGGGGCCCTTAGGATCAGCAATTAAGTGCCTAAGCGCTCTGCCAGAATCGCAGAGACAACCTGTATGGGCTTGAAATTAAGCTCCAGCTTCAGATGCTGCAATCGATTACAGCTGTCGTGTACAGCACTTTGAACAACTGCATCAGAAGCATTTTGTAGAGCAAGGCCCAGTAGGCCTCATTCAAAGACCACTTTAATTCAAGCAGATTTCGAATCAAACTCAGATTGCTGAAATTATTTGTCACCTATGTAAAGATATTAATATTGTTTAAAACCTGTTTAACCACATTTATACCAAAGATTAACAAAAATCAATCCTATCACATCAAATTAACAAATAAAACTAAATGAGATTAACAAATGGTTAATTTTAAAGCTGAAGGACAATGCAAAATACATACTACCTATTTTCAGTGCAGCACATTAGATCTTGTTTTAGTGGTATAAATTGTTTTCAGATGATTTCATTGTCCTCTGTTCTGCATATTGCATCTGAACAAGCCACAGTCATCCCTTTCACTCATACAAGAAACTACTGCCTGTGCCACTGTCAGTGCAATCGATGTCAAGGCTGTGTTTCTCCATGTAACAGTCTAATATATTTTATGGCAAAAACTCTATAAACCCTATGAAAAACAATATACCTACCATCTCTAATAGGTATATAAATAGCAATAGAGGCAGCGTCCTCAAGAATATTAAGACGTGCAAAAATTATATTAAAATAAATTTCCATGATACAAGATACTTTGAGAAGAACCTCAAATAAAATTATACACAGCCTAAGAATCTCTTTATCAATAGTCAACTTGGTTCAAGTATTTTTTTCTTTACCTTTTTTTAGGGGATAGGTAGTGGGGGTAGGAGGTCTGACAATATTACTAGGAATTTTCTATAGTTTACCATCCTATATTCCTCTTATCACAGAATGCAAGTGCTCTTGCCTGATAAGCTGTTGGTTACACAGGCATCTTAAGTAAACAACCGAAAGAAATAGATATTTCATACCAATATGCATTTGGTATTTACCACAGCATTTTTTTCCTGGTCTTGAAGTTCATTAAAAGATATTTCATAGAAGCAAATCCATTTCACTCTAACAAAAACCAGACAAAGAGACAATAATTAAAGTTGTACCTTGTTACAGATTTCCAATTTGCATGCAATTAATTTCTGGCATGTTGAGAATAATTACTATTGAGGGGGAAAATGATAAGGTCTTAGCTGTTCAAAAACATCCTCACTCTCATTTCATTTATATTAATGTTGATTACTGACATTAATGAAGCACTAGGTCGCAACTAAAGCGGGGGGAAGAGGCAAAAACAGCATATCTATGCATTTGCTGGGCAATTAAAGTATCAGGAAGAAAATTAAGGTTGTAGAGGAGGTTGCAAAAATTCCACCAGACACCTATGCCAGGCAGATGACTGCACCTATATCCCCAAGAAGCAGTCTTAATGTAGGTATTATAGGTAAGAGATGAGAACTCTCCTAATAATATCTAAAAGTTGATGAAACCTAAATGAACCCTGGAACAAAAAAAATGCTAAAGGTACACAAGGAAGAAGAGGTAAAACTGGCTGCATGTGTGCTTTGTTAAGACAGGCCCTTTGCAGCTCTGTGCTGCATCACATACAGGATGGGCTTACACCCCTTGGGCATTTAGGGGGTATCAACACCACCACTGCCCTGATTAATTCACAAAAGCAGTTTTAGTAAACACAGAATAACAAGAATTTCTTGAGAACAATACAAAGGTGCAAGCACAAAAAAAGAAAGCCATTTGATCCAAGGAAAAGGAATTAAAACCTTAAACAAATCTTTTTTAAAGGAACAGCAACAATAAACAGCAATTCATCACAAATTCTAGCAAGTTTTAAAATACACAGCTAATATCCAGCCACAGGCAAGTAACGTGCAGGAAGATTAGGAGAACTTCTCATGTTACCTGGGAGCCCCCTGCTGGGACTCTGCCTTCAGGAGGCGAGCAAGGAGCGAGGTCTTTCCCAAATGCTTCAGTAAGGTTTGAATACCATAAATACGTGATATTAATATGCTTAGAGTCACTGAATGCTTAACTTCTCATAGGCCAGTCACTATGCAGGAGAAGAATAATAATTTTGCTCTGCACTGAACATGCATTAGCATCAGTTAAATACTTGAAGTATTTAGAAGTATTCCTACTTCTGGCACATCTGTGCTCCTAAGATTCAAATGGCACGGCCTGTGTGCTGGACATAAAGGTTCCAAATCTGTTGGTGATTATTACAGATTTCATAAGCAGAATAATATTAATTCAATTTGATAAAAAAATCCCAAAGTCCTACACAAACATTTTTAGGATGGATCTTTTTATCTTTTCTATCACGCCAACTGATATAACTGCAAAAGTCAGACAACGTTTCTGCATGAGCCCCTCTTTACATCAAGCAAACAACAAACTTCAAGTTAAGGGCAACCTAAAACTGTTACTCTGAAGCTGCAGATCCATTAATATTTTCTTTGTTAGCAAAACTCATGTCAAAGGTTTCAACCCCTGCTGCGGTTTGCTACCTCCTGGCTTCCAGCACATGCTTCCCCAGAGAACCGTGCAATTAACTGGCTGGAATTCCAAGCACCAGCTCTTCCCAGAAGGAATTTTAATCCCATATCACTTCCCTGCCCTTGGTTATGAATGCACAGTTCTAATGATTAGTCTTCAGATCCATCTTTGAAGATACTTTGTAGGTCACCCTATAAGATCAAAATCGAGAGGTCAAGAGTGGAGCGACTGTTCCATTAAAAGTGTTTTCTCTCTGGCAAGGGGAGTTTCTGTCTTTTATCAGCTTTTTGATATGTATATGAGCTTTCATTCACTAGTCATCTTTTATTCCATTTCTAATTCTTTTTCCTATTATAACTTAATGGCAAAATGTCAGGGTTATTTTTAACATGTCAGTGAAAATATCAAAGTGCTTCCTTGAAAAATTCAAAAGCCTGCATGCCCACCAGGTTATAAGTAAAGCTACCTGAATATTGCACAACGCTGACTATGAATTTTCACTCGCAGGAGGCATAGCTCAGTCTTCTGCCATACTCACTTGTAGATTTAAAAAAAAAATAAAAATAAATAAAAATCAATGTGAGGTATTGTTTGCCAAATTCAACAGCTATTACCATACTCAAAAAGATTATCTCCAGATGTAGCAAAAGTAGTTAAATGGCCAAAGTAAAATCCATATTATAGATCTTCCCACTATTGCCAAATATGCAATTACGTCATGTAAATATATCAAGAAGTTAAACTTATATGTAAATCCTTCGTACTCCAAAGGACTCATATGTTTGGCCAAGGAAGAATGTGTTAGACCAGTAGAAGCTTCTATATATAAGTTCAAAATATTACAATATTTCTGAAATAGTTTTCAGATATACCTTCCGGAAAGATTCCTAACTTCTTCCTCCTATACAAAAATAAGATATCCATAAAATATGCCTTCAGGAGAAAGAAATCATTCTGCCAAATCACTGGGAATGAGGTTACAATTTTATCACAGTGTAACAACTACTTATAAAGAGTCATTTGCAACCCACAAAAAGCAAAAATAGGTAGGAAACATTAAGCCTCTTTATCTGATGAACTCATGATGTTTCTGATGATTCTGAAATAGAAAGAGAGTCAAATCTAACGTAAATTTAGCTAGTTTGGAATTAGCTGTAAATTTTACTGTTTATTATATATATATATATGATTGTATATATATTATTGTTTACAATAACAAACTCCTTGTTAATGGCAGCAACTGAATTTGGGGGAAAATGTTGTAAAGATCATGGGTGAATACTTGCACAAATGCACAATTCTTGCTTGCAATCTCCTCATGAACATTATATGGGTAAGGGTGTAGTGGCATTAAATAGAATTTATCATACTGTGCTCTCAAAGCTGAAGAGGAAAGAGTCAGACCCAACAACAGACACTGACTGTGTTATCTCTACTGTCCACAGAAATTAAATGCAGATGTGTTGTTAGAAGAATAGGAAAGTTCGAGGAGTCTGAGTCTGCAGAGCACTACATCTCAAGACAGGAGGAAAAAGGAGTTCCTGATATAGGGCAGCACTGGAGCTCTCAAAAATATTATCTGTCTTGATGTTTAGGCTATTGGGGAAGACAATCTCATGTTCATTCAGCTCATATCCTTGGTTCGCAAAGTGTGGTCATTTTGTTTCTTTGATTAAGGCTTTGATTCACTCTGCTGGCTAGAGGCATGAGCTAACACATGTTCATTCACACAGCATCAAGCTTCCTTACACTTCATATATGCAAAAAAAGGTGCAGAATTTGCACCACCATTCACAACACAACAAATCTTCAGATTTCAGTGATAATCAAGTGTTCTCTAGCCAGTTTTCCTGTGCACATACCTTAAATGCAGCTCTACATATTCCATGCATACATCTTCTTGGATTTCTGATACAAATTTGTGCAGTTTTAATTAGTCTGCTAGCCCTGCAAAATCCTGAGGGTCAAAAATTATGTCTATACTTCTCAGTGGAGCATGATTTGAACAACCTGAACTCTGAATACTTACTGAAATCTTTTACTTTCTTACTTTAACAGGTCCAGCTCTCTGGTTATCCCAAATTCCATCCATTTGAAAAAAGTACTACCTTAAAATTGACTCAAGAAGTCAGGATTGTTAGTGGCTTTTAAGTACCTAACTTGGATTATTGGACAACCTTTATATGAAACTTCTTTTAAAAGAAGTGTGAATTGTTTCAAATGGGAAAAAAATGTTAGCAGACAAAATGTCTTCTTAGGTATCAAGGTAAAAGGATTTATACAAGTATATTAGCCACACGATATACATCCTTTATATTATGAGATATATATTAAGTTTTGAAACAACACTGTTTGTAACAAGCCTATGTGCTCTATTTCTGAGGGATGTTCAGTTTACAGAGCAGTATTGGCATATTTGGTGCTTTCAAGATACAATGTAGGTTCATATACTTCATCTGTGACACTGGTACACACTAGCCAAGCATTCAGGCAAGTGAACTGGAGTGAGCAATGAAAGAACACAAACAGGGTACCTACTTAAAAGATAAATTACATTTTGAATACAACTGAAGTCTAAAACCAAATAAAACCAGACAAAGCTTCAACCCTGGGGCAGGTTCCTTCTCTTCAAAGTTAAAGTGTAAATAAATTTACAAAAAATCTATTCTACATAAGCATCCAAAGAGCTTATAAAGTGTGGAGCTTGTTTTTCCCCTTAAAATATTTCTGTTATACCCAATTTCTATGCAGTTCATGAAACAGCTCCCACTACTGAGAGACTGAAACACAGTTAAAGAACATTAAGCCATAAATCAGCACCATCAGTGTAGCTTTGAGTTAGGAGGTCTTTTAGGATAAAAATTTCTCACTAGCACAAACCTGATTTTACTTTCAAAGATGTGACCCACTCAGATAATATTTGCATATGACGCATCAGCCTGAAATCAGGAAATGCTTTACGTGCGGTGAAGCTACTCACTCTCTGGGCCTTGTTAAGCTGTTTCTTATGCAATTCCAGCTAAGAACTGGGTAAAAAGAACAATACATACACAGTACGTATCTCTTCCCTGAATTAAAGAATAACATTTCAGGCCAAAAAGTGTATGTTGGCAATTCTGTTTACACATAAAACAGTACTTGGTTTTACTCTAAGATCAAGATGATTAAGGGACTGGAGCATCTATCTTATGAGGAAAGACTGAGCAAGCTGGGCCTGTTTAGCCTGGAGAAGAGAAGCTGAGAAATTTGATCAATATGTTCAAGTACCTGAGGAGTGATTGTAGGGAGGATGGGGCCAGGCTCGTCTCCGCGCTGGCCGGTGACAGGACCAGGGGTAATGGGTACAAGTGGAAACACAGGAATTTCCACCTCCATATGAGGAAGAACTTTCCTGTGAGGGTGCCAGAGCCCTGGCACAGGCTGCCCAGAGAGGCTGTGGAGTCTCCTTCTCTGGAGATCTTCCAAACCCGCCTGGATGCCGCCCTGTGCCACGTGCTCTGGGTGTCCCTGCTGGAGCAGGAGGTTAGACTAGGTGATCTCTAGAGGTCCCTTCCTACCTCAACTAGTCTGGGATTCTGTAATCCACAACAAAGCTCAAGATATCAAATGGTACCAACACCACTGACACCTTCCAATAACTCCTGAACAGGTCAGATATTTCAGTCTGTTGACACTCTATTTGTGACTAGAAATTTCAATAGTAACATTCTTGCAGTTAGTCTCTTTTAGAAAGGTTGCATAGAGACATTGAAATACAGTTAGAGATTTAGCACCATTCTTTTTATTGAAACCAGACTGGAAACCAGTTATCTAACTCTTCTTCCCTCTTGGAGCTTTCACTGTGTTAAGTATTTCCAGCTGTCTCTGTCTTTTTGACTTGCAACATACTTGCACTGTCAAACTAAACTACTTTTTGCAGTAAATTTCAGCTCTGTTCTCAGGCACTTTTTATTTTAACTGTCTTGTTTGCCATGGTATAGTTATAGCTCTATTGGGATTTCTACTATAAATTTTACTTTTACGGGTTTATAGCTATGCTATAAAAATTCTCACTGCACTGATACTTGGCTTACAAATATCACACCAGGAGATCATTTTGGTAAAGTTTAAAAAGTTACATAGTAACACATTAATGAGTTTGGTATTTCTAGTACTTTACAAGTCATTCATCTTCACACTGCTCTATTCCTGATGTACTTAACAACAGCAACAACAGCAAAAGTGCTTATTACCTATTCAAACTGTATATTAGGCTTAGAGTTTTGATTTTAGGTGCTCCTAACTTCAGTCGAAGCAAAAGATTTTCTTTCAGGCTTTTCTCTCTTTCCTGTTACTTTTCCACATCATGGCATCCCCTTCCCCACCTCTTTCTACTCCTCTCTCTGTCCTTGAGCTTCAGGTTCTCCTGGAGCTTCTGGATTAGCTCAGGGTTGAGTAACTGCTCAGCTAGTGCTTACAATATACACATCTTCCATCTACCGTGTCCAAAGCTTACAGTCCAAATCGACAAGATAGAAACAGTCAACACGCATCGGATGTTTTACATGGGGAATTTATTTGGATAAGTCAAGGTTTTAAAACCTATTCAACACCTCTGTATACAAAATAGAATTATAGACTTCTGAGATTAATTTAAATTTAAATAAATTTAAAGATTATTGAGTACTTGGAAGATAACAGAGTGCTAAAGAGAACCAAAGATAGAGCCAAGATATAATATGTTTGAATTATCAATATTCATTACTGATACTTCTATTTAACAACAAAGTATCCAAGGATACAACAGAAAAACAAAGGTTTTCTTTTTTTGTCAAAGGTTTTTTTTTTTTTTAACTTGGCTTTGTATGCTTTCTATGAAAGGCCAGAGTTAAAATATATGGATACGACTGCTATTTCTCTTCGTTCTTGATTGCTTCCACCCAACTGCTAGCCTGTTCTAGATCCTAGAAAGACAGGCTTTGCTGCCCTCAGGAAGTACTACCGCAGATTCATCCACGGGGTATCCACAGTATATACAACATGCTGTTTGAACTTAGCTCAAAAGGGAGGGTCCTGAGCAATCCAGCTAGGGTGAAACACAAAATCATGAGGATCAGGCATCTTCTTAAATCCGTAACTTCCCAAAAGGAGCTTAAATATAAAATTATCATAAAAAGGGCCACCTAGCCTATTAATCACCTTTATTTAGTGTTGGAAACAGGGTATCTTAGGAAGAGCTTATAATGACTTTCAGATTCTTGCTCTGTTTGTTCTCATCACAAAGCTGCTGGGTATTCTAAGACATAACTCACAATTTTATTAAGGAAAAAAAAAAGACATTATTACCACATAGCTTTTTAGGCACAAAAACAAAGTAGGAGACCAATGCCTGGATTAAAGAGTATTAATTGGAGCAAACTGAAATAACCACAACAGCAAAGACTAGGCACATGCTTACTGCAGATGCACATCTACTGCATTCCAACTGGTAACCATCTGTACATCAAAAGACGTATTCACTAGCCACTCTTTCTCTCAAATAAATTTGCAGAGTCTCTGCTCTAACTCGTGGCTCATCCCTACACAAGATATATTCAGCGTATCCCATAGGGTTAGGCCTCACTGCTAAGATGAGCAAGGAAATGTTTAAGAATTGTTTTGACTCTTCCAGGATTTGTATGAGACAAAGCTCCAGCTCCAAAAATTTACCTGTAAAGAGGTCACCTTTGTAAGGTGCTAGCATGTAACCCCAACAATGGAAAAATCTGACAAAACTCTTTATGTGTCAGATTTTAAACAGTTCTTGACAGTTCCTGGATTCATTCTTAACCCTAATTCTCTCTGTAGAGAAAATGCCAGTTAACTTGCTTTAGGATCAAGCACTTGGCCAAACTAGTGAACTGACCCATGCTAAATTAACCTAAGAAGGACATATCAACATGGGTGAATTCTACCTTATCTGAGTGACTGACTGACAGTCACCAATATGACCAAGGGAAAAATGAAAGGGGTAAGGAGTATCTCACAGGAGCAATACAGGACAGCACTACTGCCAGAAGCAATATTTAACAAGACTGCAGCCTAAGGGCCAGCTCAGCAGCTTCTGTAGAGAAGAATGTCTGTGAATGGAAAGAGCAATAGGGCTTTTATTACATTTTTTAGTATTTTCATTTCAAACCAATGTTGTTGGTTGATTTGACTCCCTGAATATTAATTTTTCATGCCCGTGTTTTACCTGGGAACAGACAACTATATTTATGCTTCAGAGAAAAATGAATATTCATTCTTTATAGCTAACAAGTATATTCCTTCTTAGGAAACCTACAGGGTACCCAGGCATGGACAATAGACTCAAAATAAGGCCTCCACATCACAGCACAAATCCATCCACCACTACACCATGGCACTGGGCAGCCATACTATTATTAAATTATTCTTCTGATTTCCATACTTTTTTTCCTGACTGCTGCAGCTCTTTTCTTATTAAAAAACAATGTTTCACCCTTGAAAGGAATTTCAGGGCTTTATCACAAGTCCTTTTCTTCAAACTTCATTGTGGGCGACTAAGAAGGAAAACTGGGAGAACGGGAAAGTTGTGAAATCAGGGGGAGGAGCGGGCAACAGCCTCAAAAGGCAACAGACTTGTAGGTGCCAGAATACACATTTCTACCCCGAGATGCCTCTCCATGCCACCTCTGTCCACGAGAGGTGTCAGAGTTGGCTTCCAGAGACGCGTGTGGTTACTGCATTAACAGCAGGCTGACACATGCACGTCCGAAGCTTGCTGCCCCTGTTCATTACGGTGCCAATGTCTGGCTAGGGATAGGATTACTTAAAGTAATTATAGCAAAGTTCTAATAAGCCCCTGGCAGAAAACTTGGACCTAATGTTTATTTACTTACAGTATGTTAACTCCACCTCCCTCTCATTAACCTAAAATATATATAGCATATCTATTTTATGCACAAACATCCCTCTACACATTTCCTCAAGAGACACACCACAGTATTTCCAAACCACTATGTAGACAGAAACCATTTCTCAACTGAAAGCAAAGATGAAGGAAAGACAATTCAAGCAAATACTTATCAATTCAGAATATTAATAAAACACAAAGTCCAAAACATATGCAATTTTCATGGCCTCATCTCTGTGCAACATAAAACTGGTCACTTTACCCAATAAAATAAAGGTTGTCTGACCCTTGAGCATGCTCTGTTTTCAACAACTTACATCTTTAACTGTGAGCTGTATATTTCTCCAATACATGTCTTTATCAAGAGCCTTTTTATTTTTAAACAACTCTGTTGTTTCTGTGAGCAAGATTAAAGGGAAATGTGTTTTGCACTTGCTAACCTAAATCCATACAAATGTTCTCCTTATACACTTCAGTGTTATCTCAAACTACATATTCTCTAGCAGTGACCTGGTAGTTGACAACTTATCTCCCTAGAACCACAGATATATCTCCTACTGATTAAGTGAGGGGATGACACATATTTACTAAAATTATAATAATTTTTCAATCAAAAAAATTGTTTTCACATGCTAATGGAGTCAGGTGTATAAAAACAAGTACTGACATCCTTTCTTCATCTTGCACAGGAACCTGTATTTTTTCTCAACTTTTAATGAGATGTTTTGAAAATATCAATATTATAATACCTATTAGCCTTTCCTAAACATACTTATGAAAGCAGAACATGTTTACAGGTTTAGAGCCAAGACTTTCTCCCAGACCCAGACATCTAATTACACTCATTACACAGGCTTTGGTCTGAGCTTCACAAGGTCCTCAGGCATGAGCACCAGAAACCTTGTGCCTGGCATGTACAGGAAAAAAAATGTGAAAGTTAAATGTATAGTTTGATTTTTCTACCTTCCTCCAGCCATTCAACAATTCTGCTTACAGAACATCCCACTAGATCTTAAAGATTCTTTAGATTTGAGAAAATTAAGGCCACAATTTCCACCAGGTACGTGGAGCTGTATTCCAAGTCAAACCAGTTGCTATCATATGAGGCTCCCTCCTATCAGCAAAGTTTAACTCAAAAATAATCTTATACCTATACTCCACCGGGTACTGCAGCTCTGCAACAGCTAAGAGAAGCAGGGTTATTTTTAATTTGAAGCTTTTATTTTGCTTTTAAGGAAAAATCTCTCTTCATATGCTCATATACATTTATAATTTATACTCTGAGAGAGAATGAACAAATGCATTAAAGTTTGATAGCTTTCCTCCAAATAGGAGGAAACTTCCCATGACAGAATTCGCATTGTTTAATTCTGTTCATCTCCATATTTAATCATATTTTAAATATCGTTTGTTTCTTTTGCAAGATTTGAAAAAAGCTTTTTAGCAGCATTTTGATGAAGTGTTCCAAGTACTGAACTGTAACTTTACCTCCTGTAGTCATGGTGAACTGATTTTAACAGTTCACTGCTGACAAGCAAAAATACTAAGCTTTACCATTTGATCGTATAAAACATACTGCCCTGCAGGAAAAGTTCTGATGAAATCCTATAAGGAAGTGATTTTTGCAAATACTGAAAAGCAATTAGGTTTCTTTCATATAACTTTATTCTTTCTTATTATTACTTATATTATGATATATATCATATACAAAATATACAATATATATTGTAATAAAATGAATATTCTTCTTAGTATTTATAATTATATTTTTTCCTATAACTTTTGGGGGGGCATTTTGGCATCTAATAAGAATAAGGCATTGAGAGCGTTCGACACCCAAATAAAAGTTGAGCAGAAGAATAGATAATTTAAAACCCAAGGAAAAATTTTAAAAAGCAACAGAAGAATTTCATTTTGCTTTTGACAAATATTATGTGTGTTAGCTATTCAGACTTGTCTCCAATATAGGATGTCAGAGTACTGACATAAATTAAATCAAATACTGCAACATTAACTGCTTAGGTTTTTGCACAATCCCATTTTATTATTTGCATGAGATGTCAAAAGAATGCTTGGAGAGCAGGATAAAGAACACTGTAAAAAACAAAGTAGAAAAGAAAAAGAAAGAAAGAAAGAAAGAAAGAAAGAAAGAAAGAAAGAAAGAAAGAAAGAAAGAAAGGAAGGAAGGAAGGAAGGAAGGAAGGAAGGAAGGAAGGAAGGAAGGAAGGAAGGAAGGAAGGAAGGAAGGAAGGAAGGAAGGAAGAAAGGAAGGAAGGAAGGAAGGAAGGAAGGAAGAAAGGAAGAAAGGAAGGAAGAAANAGAAAGAAAGAAAGAAAGAAAGAAAGAAAGAAAGAAAGAAAGAAAGAAAGAAAGAAAGAAAGAAAGGAAGGAAGGAAGGAAGGAAGGAAGGAAGGAAGGAAGGAAGGAAGGAAGGAAGGAAGGAAGGAAGGAGGGAAGGAAGAAAGGAAGGAAGAAAGGAAGAAAGGAAGAAAGAAAGAAAGAGAAAAATTTACGCTAGAAGAATCATATCTTGCTCTGAAATACAAACAACTATTTCACAAGTAGTCCTCCATTTAAACTTCTACAATGTTTCATGCTATTACCATCATTGCCATTGAATCTTTATGCCCAGTGATTTTCAGGACTAATTTCTCTGAATACAGATTTACTATAGCTTTGGCCCTATGTTCCAGCTATTGCATTCCCTTTCCTGCCATTACCCTTTCATACTCTGCATTTTAATAGCTGTATTTTTAAGCCTTTGGTAGAAATACAAGTCATGAGTTGCTAACTCCAGTGAGAGGGTTCAGACAGGATTTTTCTCTTATTCAGCATTAAAAAAAACCCAGATCTTTTATTAATCAAGACAGAAGTTACTCTGTCTGCATATGGCTTTAATTTATCTCCTTAAACAAGTTTTATGGTTACCTAGAGCATAATATCATTTAAGAATTTTACACAATGGAGATCTATCATGATGGAGAAAGAAATGCTCTAAAGTCATATTTACAAATCACGTTATGAATGTTGCTGGATCCTTCCATAGCAATTACAAGTATTTATTTTCAAGGAAGCCTAGGATTTCCCCCCCACAAAAAAAAAAACTCCCCAATAGCTCCTCCAGCTTTTTCCATCACAGTGGGTTGGCAAATTAGTGCCTTCATTCCCTGCAGGAGGGGGGCTCCAACAGTTTTCACTTGCCTTTTCCTGCTCACAGAGGCCCTGCTGACGCTGATGAAACCCCTGTCACACACTGTTCATCCCCATTAGTGACACGGGGGCACTCCTCCAATGCTGCACTCACAGAATCACACGGTCACAGAATGGTTGAGGTCGGAAGGGACCTCTAGGGATCACCTAGTCCAACCCCCTGTTCCAGCAGGGACACCCAGGACACGTGGCACAGGGCGGCATCCAGGCGGGTCTGGAAGATCTCCAGAGAAGGAGACTCCACAGCCTCTCTGGGCAGCCTGTGCCAGGGCTCTGGCACCCTCACAGGAAAGTTCTTTCTCACATGGAGGTGGAACTTCCTGTGTCTCAATTTGTACCCGTTACCCCTCGTCCTGTCACCGGTCACCATAGAGAAGAGCCTGGCCCCATCCTCCCTACAGTCACCCCTCAGGTACTTGAACATGTTGATCAAATTTCTCAGCCTTCTCTTCTCCAGACTAAACAGACCCAGCTCGCTTAGTCTTTCCTCATACAACAAACGCCCCAGTCCCTTCATCATCTTCGTGGCTCTCCGCTGGACCCTCTCTAGGAGCTCCACATCCCTCTTGTCCTGGGGAGCCCAGAACTGCCCCCAATACTCCAGGTGCGGCCTCACCAGAGCTGAGCAGAGGGGCAGGATCCCCTCCCTCGACCTGCTGGCAACGCTCCTCCTCATGCAGCCAGGATCCCAGTGGCCTTCTTGGCCACGAGGGCACACTGCTGCCTCATGGTTAACCTGTTGTCAACCAGGACTCCCAAATCCCTCTCTGTGGAGAGGGAGAGGATTTCAGCTGGTCAGCTCCCAATCTGTCCTGGTGCCTGGGGTTATTCCTGCCCTCATGCACGACCGTGCATTTGCCCTTGTTGAACCTCATGAGTTTCCAACCAACTCTCCAACCTGTGCAGGTCTCTCTGAACACAGCACAGCCCTCTGGAGTGCCGGCACTCCACCCAGTTTTGAATCATTCACACACCTGCATGTTGTCCCTAACATGTCTTGCTAAATGTAATTCCAAAGAAGCCTTGGCCCTCCTCGACACAGCCCTGCATTCTCTGGCAGTATTCCTCCCACATGGCCTGCTCCTTCTTCCACAGTACGTATGCTTTCTTCTCCTGCTTAAGTTTTCCCAAGAGCCCTTGCCCTTCCACACAGGACCCCTTGCCTGACTTCTTTCTCCTAGGGATACAGCAGGCTGTCAGCATTGTGCTCCCTAATAAGGCACCTTTCCTAGGAGCAGAGCTTGAATCGCCCTGACAGGCGACCAGCAGCAGCCCGAGGAGAAGATGGTGCCTGCATCCTGTGGGGTCCTCCCACTCTCACATCCAGTGGCCCCCTTCTCACAAGACTGTAGGACTGCTGGGCCATGCCTCACTCAGACTGAGTTAAATTGCAGGTTTAGGAGAAGTTTAAGGGCAGCACCGTCAGCCCATGATCTCTGCCTGCTGCCTCACAACCTTGGCTTTTGTCCTGGTTGCCTTGTGTCCCATTTTAGACAGGCCAGCTTGGACCCCGTGCTCAGCAGAGCTGTGACAAGAGGAGTGCAGCAGCAGGGGCTCCAGCCCACGCTGGCTTCTTGCTCTGATCACCCTGCAGGCCGTGGACAGGTAGACAGCTTAGGGCAGGGAAGCAGGAATCATAGAGCAGAACTGAAGAGTCAACTACAGGCAGCTAAGTCAAGGAGAGCTGAGGAGCAACAGATGACTGCCTAAGAGCTGAAAATCCCATTTCCAGCAAGGAGCCTGGAGAAGGTCATGCAGGCCTATGATAGCTATCTGCCAGTGTAGTCTTCTGCTTCCATCTCCCCTGATGGGTTTCAGGTTCTCAAGATTGCCTGTGAATCACTCAGGTTCAGCAGAAATGCTGCCACAGCACTGTGTGCAACTCTACCTCTCTAGCACTCCACTTGCCCGCTGTTGCACCAGACAGACTGCGCAGCATCCATCACTGCCGTTACAGGGTTAAATCGGGACCAGGAAAGCTCACTTCCCCTCTGACTTGTCAGGGAGCCTTCCACCTAAGTAGAGCAGCAGCTGTGTATTCGATACTGCCTAATAGGCACTACAGAGGGTGCAAAACAAAGTGAGGGAAATCTAGAACACAAATCAAGTGCTTTTCTTTTGCCTTGTAGACTGAAAACATGAAGTGGTGTAAAGATGATGAAGGACAACAAAAGACTAAGGGCCAGGTTGTGTATATTTTTATGTATATGTATATTACTTACTGATGCAAGAAACTAATACTAATAGTTTATCTCCTTTCTGTGTATTCCAAGTGTTTGCTTTCAGACCAGCAATTCGCAGTGCAGTGCATTATTAACACAAACATTTATTTTTGATCTTGGATTATAATGGTGGTCAGGCACTCTAAGCCAACAGTTCAAGCCCTACTGTGACAAAAAAAAATCTGTACACATAGTGAAAACATGAATACATTTGAGCAAGGACTAAGCAGAATTTCCAGTTTTGAAAAAAATAGTTGTGTGGAACTTAAGTCTGATGTATACAATAATTATACTGTTTGCTATTGAAAAATTACTTTGTACCTGCAAAAAAAATCCTTGGTGTTATTAAAAAAAAACCAAATTGCTATTGCTTACGTGTCTCAGAACTGCATAACTCATAATGCAAATACTCTAGGCATTAAGGAATAGCTGGCCACTGTAATTCTGTGGTCTAGGAAACACTGTATTACCCTCTGCAACTGTACACATTTAAATAAATCTTCTGGTTGATACAGGTGAACTAAATTAGCATGAGGGCTGATTAATTAAGAATAAAACATTACCCTATAAAACCTTAATTAAAAAGCTTTTAACTGTGACTAAAGCTAGTATATTCAGTGATGTATGATCTTAAGCATTATTACGTAGGAATGCCTCACAAATAATTATTGCGTGCCTTTTCAAGGCTTCTCAGTATGGTTTGGGGTTTCAGCCCTCTACCATGTTTGGTAGAGGGCTGAAACAAATGAGGTCTTATCTGTGTTGAAGTCCTCAACCTTTTCCATAACAAATGCAAAACACTATTAAGAGACATGAAATTCAATGCAATGTATAACATGTAAGGCTCTCAAAAATTAGCCTCAGAGACAAAGATAATTATAACATCTCCATGGTACTTCAAGCAGTATTCCCCAGTATTTTCAAGGACTGGTTCTCATAACTAGTGTTTGCTAGACAGTCTTTGTAGATAGATTTTGTAAATTTGGAAAATTTAATCTATGCAGTAACTAGTATATTGCTCTATATAAACTGCTTAATCATGCTTTACAAGCTATTCTGTATGCCAGGATTCTATGTGTACAACCAGCACAACAACCAGAAAAGTTCACTATAGAAAATAATTGTTCTCAAACAAGTCATGTTTGGTTGTAAATCTCATGTCTTCCCCTCCCTCCCCGCTCCTCCTCTTACAGGATCACAACAACAGCTGCTTGCATGATGGATCTACGCAGATATCCTCTGGATGAACAAAACTGCACACTAGAAATTGAAAGTTGTAAGTTACTGGAGGGAGAGGGATGCCCAAGTTACAGCTGTGGTTTGAAATGCATTCACAGGTTAGACAGGCAGTAGCAGTTGTTCTGATTCTGCACTTCCAGTGAGTTTGCATACTGAAAATATCTAGTACATTTTTATAGCACATTGATGTACAATATGTGGTTAATCCAAGCTTAAGATCTCTTTCAAAGCCTTTTGTCAAACACTGAAGAATTTCTTGATGATTAGTGAGAGAGACAACAACAAAACGCTGATCATCTCCATTGCTTTCTAAGAACCCTAATAAGTTACTTCACATCAGTACATTCATCTGTAACATCAGATTAACACCCACCCAAAAAGTTATCGGGAGGTTCAGTTACTTACCATACACTTGGAGGCTATAAAAGGAAAATCATAAATGTTCATAATAGCCTTGCCATTGTCTTCCATGAGCTCACATCAAGACTCACATTTCCAAATTTTTATCATTAGTACAGTCTTTAGAATCTTTAGTATCATTATATTTAGATCAGAATATTTAGAATAATTAGCATAGTCTTTAGTATCTTTTACGATGATAACCGTTAAAGAAATTACTATCTTGAGGTTTCTGAAAATAATTTTTATTTAGTTGCTGGTCTAATCAAAATGGAATACACTGGCAGAGAGAAAGCAGTCTGTCTAAACAAGCTGGTTAATACTACAAAAAAAACAGAGTACAAGACAAAGTAATGCAGCAGTATTCTAAGAACTTCCATTTATCACATTATAACAGCTACAGGATTTTGCTGTTAAAGTGATATTTTATTATAATAATACTTCTCCCTAAAGTATCAGGTTCTAGAAAGGATTAATAGTTTTCCCCAAAATCTACTATTTTGGTTCAGCTTAGCGAAGGGAAAGAACAGAGTTTCATCATTCAAATCTCTGTTTAGATAGTTTGTACAACATAACCAGGGAAACAACCTGATCCAGGATGTAAGGGTTCTTCCTTACCTACACAGAACATATCCTACTGTCTAGGTCAACAGTGAAAACAATGTTTTCATTGTTTGTAGCACTTCCCATTCTCTGCAGAAACTCATGATGTTAGTTTTTGTTCTGAACTGTAAAGCTGTTAAATTCCAAAAAAAGTTCTCATAGGATTAATTTTACAAAAGATTCTATTAGTCTTCAATTGTTTAGGCTTGACAAGTAAAAATACTGTCTCAGCATTAAAACACCATAAAAAGTGTAGAAATATAGAGTAGAAAATCATTTAATAGTATGGTAAAACAAATATAAAATACATAAATCTTAACCAAAGGTAAAATCATTTTGAGCCTTAGAAAATATTCCTGTGAAATATTCCAGTTTATTCTGCAGCCTCTAAATAAAACTATAGAGATTTTCATTAGTTTCAGTATTCATGAATGTTATACTTCTTAATACATCTGTGAGTTGGATATTGTTTTTCTTTTGTCAGGCGTAGAAAAATAAAAGACATGCACAAGTCTGTAGCACAGATGAGGCAAGACAGGCTCTCAGTCCAGTATTTATGCTTGGTTATAACATCTAATTGGTGGAGCTAGTAAGAAGGATATTTTTACTGTGATGCCCAATTTTAAGCACTGAAATGGGCACATTCCTTCAAAATTGCCCTCCCTGAAGAAGTATTTTGTTCCTTTGTAAGTGCATACTCAATACCAGCTTTACAATAAACCAGCAGAGATGTAGCTTTGAATTTAAATTCTAAATTGCTCGGTAAGAAATTTGAAATATTTCTATGATAATTATTTGCTTTTACTGCTTTTCTTGGTTTGTCATGTTATAGTTATTTTAAAAATTCTCTGCTAGGTTAAGAACAACAAATTTGTCATTCTGCCAGCGAAAGATTTCAAGCGAGTAAACACTCAGAATAGATTTAATGAAAATCGCTTATATTAAAGAGCATAGAATCTGCTCATCTATTTCTTTAGAGATGAAAAATGTCATCTTTTAAGATCCTGATGGTTTTCGTACTGCAGACAGGCATCCTGGAAGGGGATACAGGGAGACTGTATTCTCAAGATTCCCTATGAAGCATCTCAATATCTGCAGCATGTGTCACCACAGTGACTTATTCACTGTTCAGCGTGTACATGGCATACAGGTTATGTACCACAGGAGACCTACCACAACAGACAAAGTAGCATGGCAAGCTGCACAAGGTTATCGTGCATGTAATGAATACCCGTGCAACATGCCTCAGCCTTCCCTGTAGATCTGCTCTCAGTTGCCCCAACCATATCTATAATCACTCTGAGTATACTGAAGCGCTGCAAACCTTCTGATATACGCACCTGCCTGGGCTTTGCACACCCAGGTTACTGCCTTTCTGTGTGAAACACTTATCTTCTTAGTGTTGCTTGCCTCACGTCCTACTTCACACTTATCAGGTCAGGCATTCTGTGCTTTTGGAAGAAAAGTTTTACTTGATTTTCAAAATAAAATGAATCACACTTTTTTCAGTAATTTTTCTACCCAACTATAGCAGAGGAAATGGATATAAATGAAGTACCACAGCGAACAAAATTAGCAACTTCATACTCAAGAGACATGGATTTGTTTGCTGGGAGGTAGCTGACTTGAAGACTCCAATTCAGTCATGACTAAAGCTGATCAAAGCACAGGAGCATTTTATCAGTTAGCAGCTCTAATAACTGGAGACCAGAATGACACTCAACTCGTTCCTATTTCTTTATACAGAAACTATCATATAAACAAAACCTTGTTGGGATGAATGTTTAGTCAGAATGACTTAGATACTATCACTGAGATCTCATAAAGAATCAAAATTTGATTTAGATGGAATAAGCAATTGAAATGCCAACATGTCTAACACCATATCCCTCATGTGGCCAGTCACATGTCCCCAAAAGAAAATTGCTTTTCAGACCTTCTGAACCCTTGCTATGAATAATTCATGTCTCCAAAGATAGAATGATATGCTAATATTTGTTCAGCTGATCCAAAGGGAAAAAAAAAGTCTTTATTCACAATTTTCCTACCAGGAAAAATTGGCAAAGTGAATTACTTGTTGGCATTTTTTGATCAGTAGTTCTACTATCAAGTGAATGAGTTCCAAAAGCACTACCATGCTTAACTGCTACTGAAGGTCTACAGGTACTGGAAGTTTCAGGAACGCTGAAATCTTTGATAGTTTTCCACCTAAAATAAATCTTCCTGCACTTGCACAACAAAACTTTTCTCATCTCCATCTCTAAAAGTCTTGAAAATTACTGACAAAATACCTGGAAGAATATTCTAAGCAGAATTCCAGAGACCAGACTACATATTTTTTTCCCTGGGTATTTGAGTATTGGTAAGCCAGTAGTCCTGATTACTTAGCACTTAGTAACATTCATCAATTTCCTTGAAAGATGCTAGGGCCAGAATAGGGAGGATATAGAAAGAGGTGACAAGCATGGGCATAGTTTCCCTGTTTCCCTGGCATGTGACATTTTCTTCCATGACAAAACTGGTTTAAGAGATTCCTATCAACCTCTCATTCCATCTCCTCTAGGTTGCTCTTGACACTGACTTTCTTCTTTGGCTTCCTACAGTCTTCTTGGCTTTAGAAGGAACATGATAGCAGTAACGCTAACTTCTTTTTTTACTCCTGTCTTTATTACCTGTTTCATTTCTTAACAAAATTTTTTATCACGGTGATGACAGTAATGCGTGCAGACAGAAAACAATAAATGAAACTAAACGCAGATAGTGGGGACCTCTATTCAATACTAACAGTGTAGCCATAACACTGATAGCACTCAGCAGCATGCAATCTGATATAGAAGTAACATGTCAGATCTTCAGCAGGTGAAAATTGGCATGGCTCCATTTATATGGGCCAGCACAATTTGCTTTAACTGAGAATCTCATATGGCTGATTTTTTGTTAGTCTCTTCAAATGTTTGTTCTGAGTGGATGATCTTTCCACAACCACATCCTTGAAATTAGATCTGATCAACAGAGACATTGTAAATGAGTTCAAAGCCTGTAGAAAATGCACATGACAGTTGGAAATTTAAGCAAAAAGCCTGAGCAATAAACCAAGGCAAAGGTCCGTGTAAGCACGGAAAATGTCTCTTATGCATTAGACTTGTTACAGGAGTAGCTATTAAATTGATCCTTGCCTGCAGATGTAAATTCATGGCTTGCAGGGAGGGGCACACCTGCAGATGCAATCGCACAGCAATACAGTTGCATTAGAAATAGCAAGCAAAGTTTAATATATGCCTAGACACTACAGCATAGCCAAAGTGGATCATCTGGTCCTTACACCATTGTCAAAGGCCACTAGAAATAAAATCGAATGTTATGCAATCAGAATTTTTATCTCTTCTTCTAATCCCGTGTTCACGGAACCTAAGGCTGCCTAGAGCTACATGCAACCTGATCCTTTCCAGTAAATTTATCTATGTTTTTAAGGGAGACTTTTACCTACTGTAAGCGCATGCTCCGGAGAAAGCAGGCGGTTCCACAGATGACTTGCTCTTAAGTTATCAGAGATGTGAACATGGCACGATCTGTGGGTAGAAAAGCAGTGACTCATTCCACTTCACAGGGATGCTGTGGAAATCAGCCAACACAACTCCCTGAAAATCTAAAGTGCTAAGAGTTTTTGTTATTAATACTTATCTGCAAATAATATAATGCACTGTGAGTAGCAGCAAAACAGCTATGCCAGACAGGAAGGTGAAAAATAGCACAAAAGCAAGACACTGATTATGGTATGTCTCCAACAGAACAGCCAAAGCAATGCTAATATATGCTTCTATTGAGACAGGGGATTATTTTCATTTAAAAAAAAATAAATTTCCAGCTTTCCCGAAGCTCTCTTACATGACTGCAGTGGCTGTTTCTGCCCTGAAATCTGAAAATCAGAGAAATGTATACATTTAGGAATAGGAAAAATGTTGTAGTTGAACATGTTCCTTCACTCAAGGTTTCACTACTTAGCTCAAGCAGTTCATCATATTTCAAGTTCTATAGAGGTAGATGGGGAAGCCATATGAGAAGCTTTATACCTATTCCAGTATCAAATAGTGCGATGGGCACTAGAACTGTCTGTGTATAAAAAGAGAAGATTTTACAACTGGAAAAGCTTTGTCAGCATAGCTGAGATATATCATAATCCATTTCTCACAGATTAAGGACAGTTTAAGCAGAGATAGGAGGGGGGACATTGAACTAGATCATCTCCAAAAGTCCCTCCCAACCTCAAGCATTCTGTGACCATGCGACAGAGGAGGCTGTGTACTTGGGTGGAGGTGACGCAGAGTGCCAGGCACCATCATGAAAGCTCTAATGGATGACACTTTGGCAATTTAAGATGTGAAATCTCCCCGCTGTTTATTCTTCTATACCAGGTAGCCTCTGGCAAGAGGTAGAACTGAATGCTGGGCTATAACAGTTCACAGCCAATGCTTTAGCCTAAGGCTGCTTTCACTGGCAACAATTCTGGCAGTCTTTGGACTGGCAGGGGTGAGATGCAGACACAAGCCTCATCTGATAAAGGTGCAGACAGAGGGAGGAGGCACCAGAACTCACTGCATCAGGCAGAAGATGGGGTACTGTTATTACTAGAGCACTCCTTGTGCCTTTGAAGGTTGCCGGTGTCACACTCTGAGTATGACCCTGTGGACTAAGTTTGTGTCTGACTTGTACTCAGCAGAGAAAAAATGACATGCAGAGAGCTCCATTCTATCAGTAAATTAAACCCCACTTGGGTCTCTGTTCTAGCATCCTCATAACTTAAGTGAAATGTGGTTCAGACACAGGAAAGGGAGGGCCAGGCTACGCTCTTGTTTGGCAGAGTTACAGACTTACTTGCAAGCTACCATGTGTTATAGGTCTGAGCAGATAATCAGAACTGTCCCTCCTGGCTTTAAAAATTACATCTCTATGACAACTGCAATGCTGCAGCATGATTCAGTAAGCTACACTGCAACACTGAACCATGCTTCAGCCTTAGCAACCAGTTTGCTTATGTGGGAGAACCGAACAAGCACAAAGCTGCCTGAAAAGTGCAAGCTTAGGGAAAAAGAGAAAGATTTAATTAGTTGGGTACAATCTAGGAAATGACAATTCTGCCTTGACTCCATTGTTTTCACAGCCCTCTATTTCACATAGCAATAGACATAACACTAAATGCACGTAATGCTTGAATGAAATAGCAACCAACTTTAAGTGATATTGCTGGGAATCAATAAAATATTACACTGAAATTCTAGATTACTTACTGCCAAAAAAAAAGAAAAAAGAAAACCACCGTGTTCATACCTAAACCTTCATTATCACTTCTGTTGGCACAGAGTGGTCTGACAGAATGAGATTTGAACAGATTTATCACAGTTCCCTGCTTGAGACAAGATTGCATTGATCCAGAGTATGATTGCATTTGAACTAGCAAGGATATAAGAACCTACACCTCAAACAAAAAGGGCTATTTTTATTACAGATGAAAAACCTGTCTTAAATCCAAACTTTCCCAGACAGCTTTATCTTTGCCTGTCTGCAGGCATTAGATATTTAGTAATTTATTCATGCCTGGCAGCAAAAATCCGCTAATGCATTATGAGTGGGTTAGTATTGGAAGCAGCCTGATCTTTGATTTGGATCTACCCATGCCTTTTCCCTAAAGCATGCAAAAACTCGGCAGGGAGGAATCCTTGTTTTATTGTGAATTATCCAAAAGCCTTAGTCCCTTTGTGGGTGTTCCTGCTCTCATGTGTGTTCCTCCACCAGCTGTAATGTCTTTAGGGAACAGCGGGGAGCAGGGTGGTACCGATCGTGCCTTTAGCCCCCTGCTGCCAACATCCCACCATTTATGCCCAGTAAACAAGGCTTGGCCTCTTCTTCAGACCTTACATCTTTAGAAATTGTAGCAAAAGGGAGAATGCTACTATAAATTTTGCAGGGTAAAAATTTCAAAAGGCTTTGGTTTGTTCTGTTTTTTAAATTATTTTCTTGGTTTGTTCTGTTTTTTTAAATTATTTTCTTGTATTTATAACAAAAGTATAGAGAATTCATCAGCTTACATTGACACAGAAAATAAATCATGTATGCAAAAGAAGAGGAAGAGGTATAGGTTCAAAGATAAATAGAAAAAGGGTGTAGGAGGAGGAATTTGTTTAAAGCGAGGGAGTAGAAGAAAAGAGAAGCAGTGTGTTTTACAGAGAGAGACATCATGCTGCCAGGAGCTCTCTTTTCTTTTTTGCCCCACTTGTTGGAATCTGGGCATTTGAATACTTCTTCCTGGCATCCCTCAGGAGATTCACTGTCCTGGGTCTCCTGAACTTTGGGGCATTCCTGAGCCCATCTTTATTTTGCCTGTGAGATGGGAACTAGAAGTCACCGTCCTTATACAGGTGTGTGAGGTCTAATTCCTGCCTTTCTGTTTGCTCCTCCCAACAGTCCAGGTTAAAGGGGGATGCGTTTACCATGCTGGAGGTGAGGAGTTGAGTCTGTGTCTGCAGTGCACATTCTGAGCTCTGGGGCACAAACCCACCTCCCCACGTACAGCAGAGAAAATATGAACACCAAATTGTACATCAGAAACAAAAAACTGAGAAATGGGTGTACACTTAAGAACAAGCAGGCTTGATACATACTCAGACTCCAATGCAGTCACAGAATAAGGAGGACTCTATAAAGCAAGAGAATGAACCAAACCATTCACACCTTTCAGATCACACATAAACCTATGGCATCTTTGCATATAGATGAGAATGCCACACAGGAGGACAGTCATTTCATGACTGAAAATCTTTTCCAGTAAAAGCTGACCCTTCCAAGTGCTCAGATATCAGTGCTTATTTAAAGCTTTAGGTCAAGTCTGGCTAACAGCACTACCATGCCAGCTAGAGGCATAAATATGCTCTCCTTCCTGGCCAACGTACAGTACAGTTATACAGTACATTGACTTCTATATCAAAGCTGGCTTAATAAATTGTCATTGCTATTTGCCCCTTCATTTATGTAATAACATTCTTTGGGGAGCTTAGCCAGAAGCCTGGATCAGTGAAAATAATCCATCAGAAGAAAAAAAAAAAACTGTCATCCCAAAGCACTTTCATGTACATTTGTTGCACATGTGCACATTCATTGATATTTCTTGTCAGTGAATCTTGTGGGGAACAAGTATATTTACGGGGCTTTGTTTTCACACACCTTCTCCCTTTCCATAGCAGCAGCTCGCCTGTCTTGATGTGTAGAACTAGGTACATGGAGAGCTCCTTCAATGCAACTGTGTGTCTGCAACACCCTTCACAAACGGCAGAGCTTCTTTTATAACCTTCTCCCCCACCTTTCTCCCTAGCCCCACAGGTGTGGGGATTGCAGTCAGGTTCTATTAGGAGTCAAGATCACCAGGTAAGTCTACAGTGATGCAGCAGGTGCAGAGTCAGGCCAGAAAGTCAGAATATAGCTAAGGGTCTAGGTCAGTAAGGCACAGGTGTAGGGCTGAGCATGAAAGCCCCATCTTAAAAGCAGATCCTGGAAAAAGAAGGGAAAAGGGGGAGAATGTTGAAGATTTTTCCAACTTGTCAGATGTTATCAGGGAACTAACCTTGAGCATAGCCAGCTAGAAGACTGTGCGCTCCAGGCCTTGACAGCTAATACACAACAGTCCATAGATGAACAAGATGTTCTTGGAATAAGAGTCAGGTTTCTGCCCCTATTTTATCACATTGGAATTAATGGAGCTATTAATACAACTGCAATATTAATTGATAGATACTGCACTGTTCATTGTATGAAGGACTTTTTACACATGCTTAAAAGCAGTAGTTAGTGTTTTGCTGACAACCTGAGGCCGTGTAGAGAACAGAAAGCAGAACAATTAGTAATTGATAATTCAGATAATGGCATTATGATTAGGATAGCAGAAAACAGACCTTAGGAGGTACCTAAACATGGGCAGTGCAATTTGAAAATTGAAAATCTTTCATATTAAACATCTCTAAAGACTCATGTAATATACCCTAAGTCATTCTCTATATACTCTATCCCATGTAGAATGCACACACTGAAGTTATTACCACTACAAACTCACTCTCAGAATGATGAGCCATGGAGACTTCGCATATAGACAGAAGTTAATGGAGATCTAAAATTTCATAATACTATTTAAATGTAGTAGCTGCTAAGAGCATGCTGGTTGCAAAACAGGAGGAGTAATTTTGAAGACAGAAATAGCATGAACATCCGCAGCAGCAGACACACAGCATGGGGACAGATAGCTCATCATGGAAAAGAGTAGGTGGAGCTGGCCAAGGCTTTTCTCAGTTATATTTTGGGAGGCAGATTCAACTATTTGTGAAACAGAGATTTATCCAATGGCACTGTATTTGTTTTTTCTTTTGCAGCAAAACTAAAAATTGTTTCTTTTGGCTCAATTTAAGTCACACCTTGGCCCTCATTTTTTTATTTGAGCTACTAAAGCCAAAAAGAATTAATTCTTCATAGATCACTAGTGTTAAGCTATGGAGATAGGCCTGCACATATGCTTTGGAAGGATTATTTTCCCCAGGGGAGTAGAAGCCAGTTATTGTATTTTCAGAATATATTTGTGCATTGCAAACAAGTTTACAAGTCACTCAGATATTGATATTTTTTGATTTTGCCTTTTTATTTTTAAAAAAGTGGATAGCTTGTCTCTGTATGGACATGAAGGTTTTAGTAGCAAAATAGCTGATACTCAGCAATTAGTATCCCTGAAAGAATGTGAAATTAGCCAAGACAGACACCTACGTGGTATATCTTAAGCACTTTCTGTTGTACACAGTAAAATATATTATTCTTCACTTCACCTTTGTTATTTTAATATCATCTCAGTAGTCTCAGAACTACTGGTAGCCAGTCCAAATTGTCCCATAAAAGCCACAGAGTTTGGCAAAGTTCTTACACCAACTTTATCAGGTCTGAATCTTCAGTCACTCTCATAGATCACAAGCTGGAGAAACAACAGAAGATGCTCCTTGAGAGTCTGGAGTCCTTGTGCTTACCTGGGCTGTTCTAAAGTGTACATTTCATATTTGCAGCCTCACCTCCCTCCCCATCACATCGTTCTTTATAGGGGTCCTACCTGAGGAGAAGAGGTGCTTGAGAAGACATCCATGGTGAGAGAAGAGCTCTTCCCCTTCTGCAGAAGATTGCAGACCATGTCCTGGAGAGGGGCAGATCAGGAGTTTATTCCACAGGAACCCCTATGTATCTTAGGAAACAGTTGTGCTCTTAAATGAGTCTCCCACTGATTTCCTAGAGAGATATTTGTAAGTACTGGGATCAAAATCCCGTGCTGTACTTCTCAGCCTCTGTAATCTCCTAGTCACTTTCTAAGGGAGTTTTAAGTTAACAGAAATCCATTGCTTGCCAGCTTCAGAAATGATAGCAGACTGAAATATCTCTGAGATAGGGTTTTCCTTGATGTACCTCAGTGCCTCAGGCACTTTCACATTATACAAGAAGTGCTGACATTCATAGTCTGAAGAAGGGCAAACATCCCATGAATCTGGTGTCACCAGAATGCAAGATTATAGGCCTGGTATGATGGCTCTTGGTAACTTTCTATTAGTAAAGAAGAATATTACATTTCTTTAGTCAGAGAGCAGCAGCAAAAATAATCTCTGGATGTCATTTCACATTTTTTGAAGAACTGACACATCATCTTTTGAGATAATAGAGTTGTACTAGGATACTATAGCCTTAAGTACAGAAATTCTCTGTTCAGTGCCCATCCACTCTGAGACTTGGTCTATATCTAGGGTTCCTTGTTACTGCACAGATACAAATAATAAAACAGCAGTGCCTCAGGTCTCTAGAAAGATTGCTTATCTGACCTAACACAACATTAACATGAAATAGCTTTATTGAGTGGTATATTCACTTGCTAGTCCTCTAGTCATCAGGGATGTAATCTGCTGAATTGAGAACTGTCAGTCAGATAAAATTCTTCATAGTTCTTCCATTAGCTTTCTGCTATCACTTTCAACAACTTTATTTTGCAGAGATTTATCTTCTGCATAGTTACGTCCATGTTTTCTGCAGGACTAGACTGCACAAAGAAACTGGTCATTACCTGCAAACCTGAGTGTGTGGCAATCTTCAGAAGAACATCTCATACTCCCTCTTCCTGTAGTTCCTCCTCACCCCCCGCCCCAGAAAAAGCATTATTTATTTCTGGTTGGTGCCTAAATAGCAGGTCTCAGTTCATCAGCATTCTGCGCAGCAAGAGCAGCACAAAGTTTCCCAGACTCCAACTTCAATCTCCCTGGCTATACAAGAATTAAGTGCACTTTTCTGTCCCTCAGTCCTTTGAATATCTGTTAAAAGTGCAGTGCTGGTTTCTACAATGGACAACGGTCTATTAGCATGTAGATGAAAACTGAATGAGACAACAATTCTCCGGACTCTGGGGTCAGGACTGCACAGCCATAACGCTGATGGCAATGGAGAGTGGAAAGGCAACCCTGAGCACAGAGTCCTCAGCGCCCTGAGCTAACGAAACAGCAGCTCAAGGTTCTTAGATTATTTTTCAGTAAATCTATTCCTGCTGATGAGATGAAGTTGATGAAGATGAATATCAGTGACTGGCTTTTAACTCAGAATATATAGTTATGGTTAATCTCCTGAGCAATCTGTCTTCATTCTCATTCATTTATATTCTGTAAGTGTCTATGGACACTAAATTACCTATGGGGAGCTCTTCTTGAAAGACAGACACATGGTTATTTAACATATTACCATTTCTAATACAAACACATAGAACATGGCTACCTATATTTGAATTCATGTTTAGGATCAAAGCAGCAGGAATATTAATTTAAATATTACACATCCTTACTGTGGGCAGGAATTGGCATCAACAAGATTGGGGACACAGAATATTTGGAGTTCTCTGATCATAGACGACACCTGCCCCTCCAATATCATCTAATATCAGTCCAGTGCTGAGCTGCATGTCTTCCTCTGCAGAAATCTGCAGATACTAAGTAGACTTAGTACATTCCCTACCAAAAAGGCTCATTCCTTTACATCAGCATAAGATGTCAGCATATTCATACCCTATTGCAGAAGGAAAAATGGCAACCGTAACAGCATCGTGGACAGCTTGCTTTCAGAAAAGCCAGTAATCTCTGCAGTACAGAACTCCTTTTGGCTCCCCAGTCCAATCGATTGCCCGAGGGAATATGCAGCTTCTTGATTCTCTCTGTTGGTGCAGGCTGTACAGACACAGCAGACTCGGAAAGCCTAATATTTGTCTACCTACCTGTCCTCTTTGACTTATCAAATATTTGAAATTAATGATATGACGTGCTGGCAAAGCACACTATATTCTCAGCCATCATTGCCTCGATGCAGGAGATGGATTAGACAACCTTTCAAAGTTTCTTCCAGACTTTTCATAAGGCACTTACTGAACTTTGTTCTGACATCTCCTCAAGGTACTGAAGTTGCTCGAGAGAGGCCTGCTAACATGAACAGAGAAGAGTTTGCCCCAAATCTGCTTTTCCCTGCCAAATGCAATCTAGTAGCTTGCAACTGTTTTGAAAAGTTATGTATACAGAAAAATGTAATAAATGCATAATATGCATGCATAATATGCATGCATTATTTTTCTAAAAAAAAGTTATTTTGAAAAAGTCAAAGTAGTTGCAGTTTTTATTTGAAATGAATTTCATATAGAAAAGTACTTTTGGAGTTTTTAGTACTTTTTCATTCAACTATTTTTAATTTCAGCTGAATTAAATTTTTCTTGTAGCTCAAGATATTACTTTTTTATGCAGTTGTTCATAAATAGAATATTCATCTATTCACATAGAACACTAAGGACCATTCAAATTTATTTATTGTAATTTATTTAAAAAAAAAAAAAACAAACACTGGCCTAGGGTTTGTCTCTGTTGTAACCTCTCTGAAAAGTTTACACACCTGAATTAAGTAATTAAAACTATTTTCACTACCACACAAGGGGACAACAGTATTGCCCAGAAATGTAAAGTGCACTTGCAAAGGCCATGTTGGAATAAGCCAACAGCACACAGGGTCTCATTTGTACATACTCAGTCTTATTCTATTGAAAATGCGGGTCCTGTAAATGAGAGCAGGTTTTGGCCTGGCGCAGGAGAACACAGAAAAGACAGACCTGGCTTTCAAAAGCTTTCTTCGTGAAGTATAGCAGCTGTATCTGTATTTGGGGGAATTTGCCTGGCGACAAAACAGGAGCACTTAGAAGTAGATATTCATTAGTCAAATGAAATAAGTGCTTGAGAGCAAGATGCGTTTACGATATTAGCAGATAAAACCGTTCACCGTGCAATATTGACTGAACTAAATTAATTGAATGCTAAGCAGCTGGACTTCAGTTGCCAGTGTTTACCTAATGTGCTTATAAATAGTTCTGTTGTCTTTTTAACGTTGTAAAACAGTTCAAATCAGAAAAGCTTCCAGGATTATGGTTTAGACTGCTATACCCATGACTGTATAGTAGTTTCAGATGGGAGAGAAAGAGAAGGAAAGCAAGAGAAGAAAACAGTGATTTGTACCACAATTAAATATTTGGTGCAAAGGGCACTGCTTTTGGTATTGAAAGGAGGTTATTTCAAGCTAGTTAGTATGAAGGGGTGAAAGTCCTCTGGCTTAGCAGGGAGGTTAGGACCAAAACTTTGGACTTCCAGAAGAGGTCAGCTCTTAGACACACAGATTTTCTCTTCGCACCCTGAGATCTCTCTCATCCAAAATCAGTCACTCTCCAGCACAGCAGCTCTGTGGTGGTGCATTTTGCTATCCCAAAGATGGATTTTGTTTCCGTCACATCAAATGAGGGGAGAGTTGAGAGCAGAAGAGAAAAAGAAAAAAAAAAAAAAAACGCAAAGGAATCTCACCAGCAGATAAAAAGAGATTTGGTTTAACTTTTTACAGATTGAGATATGGCTGGTATCCAGTTTAAGTATCTATTCAAAAGGAAGAAGAGAATAAGCTCAAAATGCATTAAAGTGCATAATGCATTAAAAAAATAAAAATAAAAAGGAAAAAGGCTGGGACTTCTGGCATCTGCTGCTGGAAAAAAGCCAACTCTTTCACCCAAACTCTAAACTCCCAAACCTTAGAGGACATCCTGCTACCTGCAACAAGTGAATCTTGATGAAGGGAAGAGAAAGTATGGAGGTTAGACTCTTCATTCATAAGATCAGCACTGCTGGCTAGTGCTCAGATAACATGAAGATGTTACTTAAGAACTATGGTTTCAACCACACAGAAGAATAGATAGAATTCAGGCAAAAGGAAGCAACATAGAAGCATCTAAACAAATTGATCCATAGCAGTTGTAACTACCAAAACAAACAAACAAAAAAAGCTCCATTTTAAAATTCTACATTTTGGAGCCACTGAAACCAGTTTATAACTGAGGAACTCACTCAAAGTTTATATAAACTAATGGATGAAGGCTGTAATTACCAGGGCTGCTCTATCTGTGTTCCTGTACCAGTTACATATACAGCTATACAAATATCCAGCCTGCACAAATAGACATTACTCAGCTGTCAACTGGTCAGGAGCATATGCTGCACATTTGCTTTCGTAAAAACATTTGGACCTTAGAAAATCATTAATATCATCACTGCTAATTCTGAGAGAACAGGTCAAAATGTCGTGAGTCCAAAATTAAGTTACTGGTCCTCCCCAGTGAGTCATGTGTATATAAGCGACCTGTGGGTTTTCAGTGAAACTTTGGCCCCTGAATTACTACGGGCAGGTCGCTGAATACCCTGCCTGCCGTGGAACGCTTCAGACCCCCGGCAGCTGCGCTCTCAGGCAGAGTCTGGCTCGTCTCTAATGGCAGTCACGCAAGTCTAGGAAAGTAGAAAAGAAGGTGGCAGGTACATTATTATATTATTCCCCAGGAAACTCCTCCAGTTACTACTCTTCAGTTTGCTGCTTCTCAAGCCAGGAATAGTATCGCTGTGCAGATTTCTATTCCATTATTTCTTTCATTCACTAGGTAATACCATTTGTTACTCCCTCAGTCTGACAGTGTAAGGTATCCCAAATAATCATTCCCTATTCACATTCTCTATTTTAATTTATGATTTTATAGATTTCTGTCATAACCTTCCCTAAATCACCTTACTTTCAGGCTAAAGAATCACGATTGAGTCAATCCTTCCTTACATGAAAGCAGGTCTGTCTGTGATTGTCTTGGTTGCCCTTCTTTGTAACCCATTTCGTTCTCAAATTTTTTAGAAAGAAAACTCCAAGTAGTATTCAAGGTCTGACAAAACACAGATTTGCAAGTGGAAGAAAACAAATAAGGAATTTTGCATTTGCATTTCTTTCATAAAAATTCCTCTTTGATTATTTTGTTTATAGCTAAAGAGGATGAAACGTGTATTAATAAACAGGAGAAAATGCACACCACAATACCCTGTAATAGGTATTCGTACACATGAAAGTCCTACCAGATAAACCATGTTAATGTGTATTTTAGATGGGGCACTGCATTATGTTTATTTTAGATTGGGCAGGTCCTCTGACATAACTGGCATAAGCCAGGAGGAGGAAAAAATAACTTTGGAAAGCATTTTCAGTACAAGTTTAAATACTTCAGTGGCTCCTCAGAATCACACGAGAGGCTCTATTGCAATGTCTTCACCTATTAGGACCGGAGCAATACTCAAAAGTCCTGTTGTGTTGGCCATTAAAGAGACACTAAGCAAAGATCAACAGTGCCTCTCCCAAAGGGCTTCTGACCTCGTGTCAAGTTGCTGTGTCAAACATCATCTACAAAGTTAGAGAGGCAAGAAGCAATGAACCAGCACTAGGTGTCAGCACAATAAGGCACAAGGTTATAATTCACGGCCTGAACTAGATTAAGGTGTTGCAAGAGCGACTTTATGCTGTAATAACATTTATTTTCTGTTTTTAATGGATAGGAAGTGATGTCTCTAACTGAGATGGAACAGATTGCCCCATATGTTAAGCTTAGTCTCTCTTGAGAAACCTTCTTAAATAGCTGACAATTCATAATACTCCAGCCGTATCCATTTGGGTCAGTATTGCTTAGGTTAAATCTGACTCAGATTCCCAGTTAAAACCTATCACCTGCCTGCAGAAAGTGAAAGGCTGCCTTCCTTCAGGTCAGCCTGTGTTCCTCACTGGAAAAAAAAAATCCCAGAAAACAAAGCTGACAGGAAGCCATTTCAAGTGCTATGACCACTCCAGTGTTAACGAGTGTCATTGCTTTGCAAACCAGGTGTTCAGATCTGTGGTGCCCTTGTCACATGCTGGGATTACCGTGTAGTACAATCGATTTATCACTGTGTGGGACCACTTTAGTGGTGTAATGAAGAGATACTTCATCTTCCTGTTTGAGTACAGTCCTAGGAACACTAAATATATGAAACAACATGAAAAAACAGCTACCGTAAAAACATATTCAGCAACAAAGACTGAGTTTTTGAAGAGGGATGGATAGAGCATCTGACTTCCAGCTCACATCCTCATACAAGGCTGGATAATTTGGGGCAATTCACCTTATTTGCCTGGGCCTCAGCACCACACCTGTAAGCACACAGGTCCAAAACACGCTCTTGAGATGTCTGGTCTGTTTAGACTCAGATCCTTAAGGCAGAGACTCTGTTGCTGGGTTTTTCTGAAGCACCTACACTGCAGAGTCAGCCTGAAAACAGGGCTCCACTGAGGTAGCAGAATAGGTAATAATAGTATAACCATGAATTTATTTGCAAAATTAATATAATGTGGATCTTTATTTATCCCAGAGGTATTTGAGATGGTAAGGGCTGCCGTGGAAAATAAAACAGTCTGATGACAGTAGCTAATACACTGTTAACCTCTGCTATATCACAATGTCAGCAGCACTAAAATATTTTCCCCCCTGGGAACCAGAAAATCTATCCATAGCCTGACGCTAGTTACTTTTTAGATCCATGCTGCTACTGCCCATAATTGTTTTCAATTAATCTCTTAGCTGCTGGTGAAGAAGCAGGAAAATGAACTATTGACACATCAAGGATTGTACCTTTATTCTGAGACTTTTTATTCTTTCCCCTCTCTGGAGCTGAAGTTTAATATCTGGAAGTGAGTGATAAAATATATTGTAATGATTCTGAGCCTGGAAACAAATTCTAGCAGGCAAACAAAGGCTTCAATATATCAAATTGTTTGCATGGAAGCTTTACTAATATACATATATATTTAAAAAAAAAAAAAAAAAGAAGAAAAAAAAAAAGCTTATCCATCTCATTATGTAGGTCAACAAAAGCACATACGGAAATCCTGGGTTAGTTGTTTAGCTAAGTGGGCTATACTGCTAGGGAGGCCAGCCTGGGAATGAGGTCACGCTCACTCCGGGAATGGGAATACTCCGGAAATCTGAGGACAGGGGCTTAAACCGCGGGGACTGCGCGGCGCTGTGGAGCCCGGCACCCCGCGCCGCCGCGGGGACAGGCACACGGGCTCTGCGGGCCCGCGGGGCGGCCCCCGGAGCCACCACAGCCCCCGGGCTCTGCGGGCCCGCGAGGCGGCCCCTGGAGCCGTCACAGCCCCC
>VWPW01006152.1:1076083-1106763 GCA_013389825.1 Crypturellus undulatus
CGGCGCCGCGGGCGGCGGAGCTTGGGCGCCCCCCAGCGGCCGCCCGCGGGAAGCGGCGGGTTCAGCGGTGCCCGCTAAGTGTCACCGGCCCCTGACAAATATTTGGAAAAACGGGGCTAAACTTCTAAAGCTAAAGTGAGACTACCTCAGCCTCCCCATATTTTACTTCCACCAGATTCGCGCTCTGACATCACCAGAGCTATAAGTATCGCCGTCCGGAGACGTAGATCCATTTTAAAACAGTACAGATAATTTCAATGAACAGGTCATCATGACAGAGCTCGTCACCACCCAGAATATGTCCCCTCCTTATCCCATTCAAATTGCTTTTCTTCTCTTGTAAAGGTTAAGGGTGTACATTGCCAAAAATGAGGGTATTTCATTACCTGCTAGCCAGAAGCTAGGGCATCTCCAAAGGAGACTTTTCTTCCTTTACACCACTAAAGCACTTCAAGTGCCTCTCCACTTTAATAGCAGAAAGAACGATCAGTTCCCTAACTCTGTTCTGAAGGGCAGATCAGTTCCACTCTCATTATGCTCCTCTAAAGTTTACTAGTTGGGAAAGTAAAAAGCACTCTCACTGCCTATAGAATATTAGGGCCTTCAAGCCCTGCACCTGTGAGTCATCTTCAGCCATGAAAGCAGCTCCTTGCACCTTCACAGCAAAGCATGCTAGGCACACAACATAAGGCACCCCAGAGAAAAATTCATATCACATCAGGAAATGGAAAGTTCAGGAAAGTACACACTTATTTAGCAGTTATTGCAATGACTTTCAAGGAGATTGTGATCATATTAAGGTTGTTCTCTATACAAAAAAACAGAAGGTTGTTGCTGCTCAGTTATTCTAAAGACAGAGTCAATGACTGTCAGTGCTTGTGACTGAAAAAAATCATTTTCTATTTCTTATAATTTCTCAACTTTAACTAGCAATAAATTCAAAGAACAAATCTGTATGTTAGAGACAGCTGTAGCTCCTACCAGATCCATTTTTGTAGCATTTGGAAATGTTTGATGTTGAAAAGGTTAATGGCAGCCCGACAGACGTGTTGGTTTGCTTTTAGCTGAAGTCTTCCATGCAAGGGACTTGGTTTTGGCTAATGGACTTTATATACAAGAGGTTGGGGGTGCTGCTTTTAAAGAAAAAAAATAGCCAAAGTCAAGAAACATTTCTAAGACTGAAATTAGTGAAAAGTTTATCTTATCCTTGTTACAAAATCCTGGCAGCCTGTTTTTGCAAAGGGCCAATTAGGTGGATTCATCTTCAGCTAACAAAATTTTATCTGCAGTGGCAACAGCAAATTATGCTGCAGCTTGGCTCTGCAGAAATGCACCTAGACCATGAGGAGGGAGAGTGTTGTGTGTTCTTTGGATGTATTGAGGAGGCAGCTGCATTACATCATGCTGTGGATTTCAAGACCCTGCCCTACAGTGGGCACAACACCAGAAGTGAGACAGACTAGCAAGGAGCTGGACCATCTGGGTACTTGAAAGAGAAGGGGGTGAAGATGAAGAGCTGAGGTATAAATACATTGCCCGAACAGGGAGCTCAGACCATTCCCACATTTCACAAGAGGGGAAAAGAACCGTGGAGACACTGGCAAGGGCTGTTCAAGGAGACAGCAAATAAAGTCAGGGCTTGCTGGACACTAGAGATTGTTCCTTGGTCCCAGTCTGCAAGGACTGAAGAAGTGGCAGAATCCAAATGCTTCCCTGATAGTCTCAGCCCTGTCATTTTAAAATGACTTAGCAGCTTTCATTTTCATCTTGAATCATTCTGTATGACACCACACATGTGGTTCAGAGTACAAAGCATGTCGGTCACATGATTTGTGTGACATCTTTAAAACAGGTACTAAAGTCACAGTATCAACATTTTGTGATGAGAAATTGTCAGCTTCTGATTGAAAGGAATGAAAGCCAACCACACACACAGTCTTGCATGACAGCCCTAAGAGTTTATTTCAAATACATCAGCATTAAGTACAGAAGCACAGACACTTAAGCAAATAGCAAAGATCCATGTTACACAGCTCAGTAGGGTTTCAGGAGCAATTCTGACAGCTGGCAAACCATGATGCTGAGCAGCTCACAAATACGACATGTGAACACTTAACCTTTTTCAACCCATCACTATATACTTGCATCAAAAGATTTTCAATAACTAGAAAATTTCTAAGCAATCTATTGAATCAGAGAACAACTTGTGAAAGCTCTGATTGTCACCAAGGAAACTACAGACTTGTTTTGCATGTGGTCAGCCTTCCAGAGACGAGGCTATGACAAGATACTATCATAAGAAAAGACAAGTCTAATTTCGCTAGCTAGAAAATTCATTACTAGCATATATAAAAGGATAAATTCTTAAATTTATGGCGGCTTCTGATGCCGCAGTTTGTTCGCTTGGCAAAGTACTGTCAAGTTTTCTAAAGCTTTCAGTTCAAAACACACTTACTTGACACAAAACACACATTTGTGTTATGTGATTTAAACCTGATTAAATCTAACGCTTTAAAGGGAACCTAAAATAGATGAGAGATATTGCTCTCCCCTCTAAAGAATTTATGGAAAATATTAATATGTAGTAAACTGAAACTACTGTTAATATTAGTTCAGAAAAGTTCAATTGTGAGATTTTGAAACTTAGTCACTGGATTTTACAAGATACATTTGTATCTTGTAACATTCTCTTAACATTCTCTAGGCTAGAAATCACAAGTTAATTTTGAATTAAACTATAAATAAAAAAATCATTTAAAGGCCAGTAAACATGCTAGTTTTAAGTGGATAGAAAATACTTTGCGATAATAAGAGATAAAAGATGGCATGATCTAATTAAAAAGTGCTGCACAAATATCAGAGGGATAACTGCAACTCAGACATAACCAGGTAATAGTGCAGGCATCTAAATTCTTCTACCTAGAATTCTCTTTCAGGTGCCTCCACTAGATCCAAACTTTGCATTTTTAATAAACTGTATAGGTGCTTAAAAGTAAAGCTGGTAACTGAACCTGGCTTTATTGTGCCAGTAAATTTTACTCTTTAGCTTAAAAGATTTGTTTTATGTTACTTGTCTGCTGAAATATAGGTTGTCTTAGTAAAGGCAGCTAAAAATTGAACTTTAGTCTTAAATTCTGTTCCTCTTTTCTAGTCTTCTTGCTTTCCCTACTCAGGCATGTCCCCCTGTTTATATAAAGCTAAGTGACTTCTATGTTAATGAAATTTCACACAACAGGAAGGTTGAATTCCTGATTCAAGTATCTGCTTTTGGGAAACCAGCTTTCCAGTTCTGGCGTAGGAGAGCTCCTTCAACTGCAGCTATTTAAGCTAAGTAAGAAAACAAAAACAAAACAAACAAACAAACAAAATCAACAGTCAAATTGTGCCTGTTTCAGATGGATACACTACTGATGATATTGAATTTTACTGGAATGGAGGAGAGTCTGCAGTAACAGGAGTTAACAACATTGAGCTCCCACAATTTTCTATTGTTGATTACAAGATGGTATCAAAGAAAGTAGAATTTACAACAGGTAAGCACTATCTATTAAGGGGAAAAAAAAGCCCACAGAAGTATCAATGTCTAACTTTTCTTAGGCACTAATCATTATATGACTTCTTTCTTTCAGGAGCATATCCTCGATTATCCCTCAGTTTCCGGCTTAAAAGGAATATTGGATACTTCATTCTGCAAACCTATATGCCTTCTACATTGATCACAATTCTGTCATGGGTATCTTTTTGGATCAATTATGATGCTTCTGCAGCCAGAGTTGCTCTAGGTAACTTATTTCCAAAATCAAGGCACCGGTATGCGTAGATGCTTTTTCTTTTTAAGCACACTAGCACCACTTCCATATGACTGATATCAAAAGCATTAAGTGATTTTCCCACTAGCCTGTACAGTCAAAGAGTACAGTGTTTGCATGATGTTAATTTTTATGGTTAGTATTGGCTAAATCTTGTGAAGTAGAATAACACTTGATATCACACTCACGTTTGGTTGATTCTTCTCCAAGTCACATCACAACACAATGCCTCTCTAAGCAGCACAGGGTTGTCAGGCTGGTTCTGACCAATAATACATCATTTAGTAGACTGCCCAGCAGTACAGCTTTAGATCTTCCTGCAAATGTCACCTTGCCCACATGGGAAATCCTGACTGATTTCCAAATGCCATAAAGGTCTCTGAATCAGTATGTCACTTCCAAACTGACACGTGAAGGTCTAATGCAAGTATCTAAAGGTCTCTATATTGTGCTATATCAACAACTTTGATGTTAAAAGGAGTCACTTCAGGCCAGATACAAGATATATGGTTAGAATAAATACATATGATCCTACTGACAATCAAAATATACCAATTTACACCAAATAAGTCTGCTTTACACATATGCTTACTTATCTTCCACACCATGTTACTTGCTACAACTTACTGTAAGAATCAAGATCATCTACTCTGTGTGTGCTTTAAGGCAGATTTGCTTTTCAAAACCTAATGGCAGAACAATACTTGATCCCTTTCTTTAAATTCATCTCATTATATCTGTGCCTACAGTTATTAGATATACTAGTGACCTGTGATTACAGCACAGTATTAAATAATTTCATTCAGACATAACAGGTTAAAAATGAATCAAATAGTGATGAATAACATGATGAGATGGGAGTTTTTCACTTCACAGAACACCCTTTAGTTGGAAAAGCTGTCTCTGCACAAACATATGGCCTTCTCTTCACCAGTGACTAAAATCATAAAGCTTCCCTATGCTCCAGTCCTTTATTTTTTCCTCAAACTTCAACTGGATACTTACTCCAGTTCCTCAGGATAGTGCAATCCACTATATCAGTCAAGCAATGCTACTACTCTAAGAAAAGCAAAAAGGATGTTCTTGCAAAGACTTGGTTATTCTGAAATTTCTGTTCTATTCAAATGAACTAACACCAGAATATCTCTGTAAATTACATTTCTTTGTAGCAGTTGAGGCAATATATACTGAGATAGGAGCTAGAGATCCCGAGACACTTGTAGGCAATTTCATTCACCCTCTATTATATGGGAACAGGAAATAAAGGAGTTACTATGAGTAGATCTGTAGATCTGTGTAATACACTGCTAAGAAGGCAGGACATCCTAGTATAAATGCATAACATTTTGTGTCATTGACATTTTGGATTTCTTGTTTGTACTACCTAGGATATGTCATGTGCTAGTAAACTACTACCAGTTACAATATTTCCCTATGTAGTTCTGGGAAATGGATTCCTTTAGCTGCTAAAAATCTAATCATATAATTAAGCCATCTACATCAGAAAAATATGGTAGCCAAGCAATGGCATCATTATGCCTTTCACTGTCAGATCTCCTCCACTGTCTTTTTAGCTTATGTTCATTTCTTCCTTTCTCAGGAATCACAACTGTGCTGACCATGACCACAATCAGCACCCACCTCAGGGAGACATTGCCAAAGATACCATACGTCAAGGCAATTGATATTTACCTGATGGGATGCTTTGTGTTTGTGTTCTTGGCCTTGCTGGAATATGCCTTTGTAAATTATATTTTCTTCGGTAAAGGACCCCAGCGTCAAAAAAAGCCAGCAGACAAGGCAGGACATGCTGCAGGCAAGAAGGGCCAACTGGATACAAATAGAGTCCAGGTAAAATATTCAAGCTAACTTTTCAGCCATTTCTGAAATAATAATGTTGACAATGTTGATGTATAGGAGGATAGAGGGAGAAATGCAGTTTGAACACATATGCAAGCACACTTAAAACTTTTCTAGAGAAAAAGAATATTTAAAGGGATCACAGCAACGCATATTTTGTCCAATCTTCAAGTAAATCTTCAAAAAAATAAATAAAAGAGAAATCCCAGGAAAAAAAAAAGGAAGAAACAGTCCAGAGCACCATTTTTTAGCACTCCCCACATCTGCCAATTGAAGTTTGTAAGACTAATCAACCACTTAAGCCAACCTTAAACTCTGGGAAGCAATACTATAAACGCTTTTTCCAGGGAAATGTTTAACTTAACAATATGTCACTGAGCATTTGCAAATATCACAGCATGGTTAAGGTTGGAAGGGACCTCTAGAGATCACCTAGTCTAACCTCCTGCTCCAGCAGGGACACCCAGAGCACGTGGCACAGGGCGGCATCCAGGTGGGTCTGGAAGATCTCCAGAGAAGGAGACTCCACAGCCTCTCTGGGCAGCCTGTGCCAGGGCTCTGTCACCCTCGCAGGAAAGAAGTTCTTCCTCACATGGAGGTGGAACTTCCTGTGGTTCAACTTACACCCATTACCCCTCATCCTGTCACTGGCCACCATGGAGAAGAGCCTGGCCCCATCCTCCCTTCAGTCTCCCCTTGAACTTGATGATCAGATCCCCTCTCAGTCTTCTCAAGACTAAACAGGCCCAGCTCACTCAGTCTTTCCTCATATGACAAACGCTCCAGTCCCTTAATCATCTTTGTCGCTCTCCGCTGCACCCTCTCTAGAAGCTCCACGTCCCTCTTGTCCTGGGGAGCCCAGAACTGCCCCCAATTCTCCAGGTGCGGCCTCACCAGAGCTGAGCAGAGGGGCAGGATCCCCTCCCTCGACCTGCTGGCAACGCTCCTCCTCATGCAGCCAGATCCCAGTGGCCTTCTTGGCCACGAGGGCACACTGCTGCCTCATGGTTAACCTGTTGTCAACCAGGACTCCCAAATCCCTCTCCACAGAGCAGCTTTCCAGCAGGTCAACCCCTAATCTGTCCTGGTGCCTGGGGTTATTCCTACCCAAGTGCAGGACCCTGCACTTGTCCTTGTTGAACCTCACGAGGTTCCTCTCTGCCCAACTCTCCATCCTGTCCAGGTCTCTCTGAATGGCAGCACAGCCCTGGGGAGTGTCCTCCACTCCTCCCAGTTTGGTGTCACCTGCAAACCTGCTGAAGGTGCCCTCTGTGCCCTCGTCCAAGTCATTGATGAACAAGTTGAAGAGCACCGAAGAGGGCCCAGTACCGACCCCTGCAGGACACCACTGGCCACAGGCCTCCAACCAGACTCAGCCCCATTTATCACCACCCTCTGGGCTCTGCCATCCAGCCAGTCCTCAATCCACTTCACTGTCCACTCGTCCAGTCTGCACTTCTGGAGCTTTCCTATAATGATGTTATAGGAAAGTCTGTCGGAAAGCCTTGCTGAAGTCAAGGTAGACAACATCCACAGTCTCCCATAAGCCACCCAGCCGACCACCTCATCGTATCAGGTTCATCAGACATGACTTCCCCTGGGTGAATCCATGCTGACTACTCCTGATCACCTTCTTGTCCTTCACATACCTAGAGATGGTCTCTAGGCTGAGCTGCTCCATCACCTTTCCAGGGATGGAGGTGAGCCTGATGGACCTGTAGTTTCCCGGCTCCTACCTCTTGCCCTTTTTGCAGACTGGAGTGACGCTGGTTTCTTCCAGTCCTCCGGCACCTCCCCTGCCTTCCATGACCTCTCGGAGATGATGGAGAGGGGCTGAGCAATGACCCCTGCAGTTCCCTCAGCACTCTTGGGTGCATCCCATCCGGGCCCATAGATTTATGGGTGTCCAGTTTGCCTAAATAATCCTTAACCCAATCTTCTTTGACCAGCGGAAAGTCTTCCTCTCTCCTGGTTCTCTCTCTTGTCTCTGGGCTCAGTAGTTCATGGGGACTGGCCTTAGCAGTAAAGACCAAGGCAAAGAAGGCATTTAGTAACTCTGCCTTCTCTGCATCCTCTGTCTCCAAGGCACCCTCTCCATTCAGCAGCAGACTAACATTTTCCCCAGTCTTCCTCTTGCCGCTGATGTGTTTATAGAAGCCCTTCCTATTGCCTCAACATCTCTCGCTAACTCTAATTCCAAACGGGCCTTGGTCTTCCTCGTTGCACCCCTGCATTCTCTGACAATGTTCCTATATTCTTCCCATGCGGCCTGGCCCTTCTTCCACATTATGTACATGCTCTTTTTTTCATTAAGTTTACTCATTTTCATTAAGTTACGCCTCCTTGCCCATCTGCGCCGGTCTCCTGCCTGCCTTGCTTGACTTCTTTGTAATAGGAATACACCAATCCTGAGCTTGGAGAAAAATATCTGTAAACTTTCATGAATAAACATTTCCCTCAGGTATATTTGTTCCAGCCTGACTCAAAGCAAAAAAAAAGTGTAGCTTACTGAGCCTTTTTGTTGCTCCCTGCTTTTCTTACAATATATTCCAACCATATTACAATATATGCCATCTATTCCAATATTTTCCTTAGATCTTACCCAATCTACCTTATGAAGAAGTTCTGTACTTTTGTGATCCAAGGGAGATCATTTCTGCACAAAATATTAGAGATCTCAGTTGAGTATGAAGAAAGAAGTCAGCACATAAGATTCTAGAAAGCGTTCAGAAACTCTGATATTATCAGTGCTAGAGTTGCATGTCCACTCTAAGGCTATGTCCCAGCAGCCACACTATCACAGACAGGCATTAACAGAAAAATCCTGCTCTCCATTCAAATAAACTCATAAATCCATTAGACATCCTTACCTGCATTTGCTTTCTGTACCAAGATGTAAGAAATGTTTTATTAAATGAACGCACAAATTCAGTCCAGGCTTGTGGCAGACTCTAAAGTCCCAGATAGTGTTTTCCTCTATAGAGTTGAGGAGATAAGCTGCCCTGTTACGGCTTGTTGTGTGCCAATACTGTCCATCCATTCTTATGGGAGATGGGGAAGGAGAAAAAGCCAATCGGTTACCAGCCACCTCAACAGATCCTGAGTTAACCAAAATTAAGTGAAAAAAAGCAAAGCAAGGGTTCATGAAGAATGAAACAACACTTCTTCAGAAGTCATCTTTTGCTACATGACTGTAATGCATTGATCTGAGTAGAGGATAAGAGTCAGAGTGCAGGTAAGTTTTTTTCTACACATTTGGCTATTTGGTTTGAATCACACAAACACACAGAAATCTTGTAATTGAAAATTGTGTCTAAATCTTAAACTGGTAAAGAGATTACACTGAGAACAGTATTCAAAAATGAGCTGGAGGATATTTATAGAGCATTTATATCATGAGCACATGAACTTTTTAGAGCAGCACACCCCAGCTTTTTTCCAACAATGACTGTAAAACATACAGGTTCTGTAGCATTTTAAATTATTCACTTAGACTGCATTTCCATTCTGATACTGAGAATGGCTTTGGACTGCTCTCTGTATAATACAGCTTCATGAAACACCTACAACTAAGTGGGTACCAATGGATTTTGCTAGCAATGCAATGGAGATGCATTGCATGCCCGACCTTGTAAGTATTTACGTCAATCAGCAAGGAAAATGCTGATGTCCTGCAGTACTTCTGTCTTTAACAGAAAGAATGCACATGATCAGAGCAGAGGCACACAGTAAACTTGTGTGATCACTAATGAAGGCAGCTACCACCCTCTTTCTCTCATCTTTTCTCATTTGTACTATTTGTACTACTTGTACTATGATGATTTGTACCAGCATAGATAAAAGCTGTTTCAGAGCACAAAAGCACATCTGTAAGTAGGTACAGCTACAGGATACTGACTTCCCTTTTATTCTCTTGACACATACCATAGATCCAGACAGGGACCTATAATCACGAGAAGATATCTAACAGTGCTGCTTCTTTGTGCCAGGTGAAGAATACTGTTTTCACCTTACATAAAACCCGCCCCCCATCCAAAAAAAAAAAAAAAAAATTCCTCTTTCTTCACCAAATAACAAAACATTAGACATATGAGCAATATTCAAACTGACCATGGCATTAACAGAGTATAGAGAAGACCAAACGGAACTGATCCAGCACTGCTTCACACGTGGTTGTTTTTACTCTACAACCTGAAGGTGGAAGTAAGGCCTCTCCACTTTCACCATATACATCATTTTTCCTTAATATATGAAAACCAGTAAATTGTAGCAAACAAGTTTTCTCTTTCTTCAAATAAAAGAAAGATCACTTACATTTTCTTGTCATCTGTTTGTCAGAATGCCATGTCATTGAGGAAATCATCATAATTATAGATATCTAGAACAAAACATACAATGAGAAAATATTTAGATGTTCCCTCTGTACAGCTGGTTGTTTCCAGGCACAACATATGGATCGGGTCCAATCACAATGCAAGTGGAAAAGGGGCTGAGCCACCAAAGGCTCACAAGTCGCCAAACAAGCTACATGGCAGATGGCCCTTTGCACAGTTCTGCACAGCTCCATACTTCTCTCCAAGCCTTCTGTGAATTGCAGAACATCTGGAAAAGCCAAAATTATTCATGGGCTCCAAGGAAAACACATGATATTTTCAGGGCTGTGGCTGCTGGAAGCAGAAAAGCATTTATTCCAACAAGGCAACTTGCATGGGCTCCTGAGTCTTTCATCTTTGGAGGAAGTTTTTTTTTCTTACTTTTTTATATTGATTCAAAACTCAGTACTGTTACTATCTATCTGCCCAATGGTTAAGGGAAAGAGAGGAATTAAAAATAAAATAGGTAGGTTAAAAACCCATACCAGACAGATCTGAACATCTTAGGCCAATCCACCACCAGAGAATGCTGCCAGGCTCTTCCTGTGGAGCTGATAGTCTGCTTTCCATGCAACCAACATGTTGGTTCCCTTATTACTTGAACTATTTTCACTTAAGAGCAACATTCAGATGTTACTAAGCAAGAAACTCACGGTAAGTAATGCTTGTTAAGTAAACACACAAGCCAAATAAGCAATTCTGACAATGAAAAGGAGCAACACTGCCAAGCAGAAATGACACTTTTCACTGGCTTCCAGCTTCGACCTACCGCAACTTCTGGAGACTGGATTTTGCCTGCTGTAGGTTGCCATATCAGTTCTTCTATTTCATCAAAGAGGAAAAAGCCAGAGTGTGAACAAAACACTGGATTTCCAGAGGCTTCACATAATTTAGAGGCTTTGCAGATGTTATCAACAGATTACCAGAAAACCATGGTTTGGATTATGATATATCTGGGGTAGGACCAAGGCTATAGTTCACAAAGAACAAGTTTTAGTACCCAAGCCCTAAAGCAAATGCTTACAGGTTTCATATAAGAGGTCCGTGTTCCAATGTTTATTTTCCATGATGCAAGTTATATGGACCATTAAAGTATTTGGGAAGTTTAAATAGCTGGGAAATCTTCACAGAGAAGTTACAAGTCATCCTGGGAACAACAAAAACATACTCCAAAAAAAGGTTTTATCACGTGTAGAGAGCTAGAGCCATGAAAGAGTAAACCCTCTGTCATCAGTTATGCTGTCATCCTTATTTAGTTATATTCATGCATGGAAAAGACAGTTGTATTGCAAGTAGCATATATTGTTTGTGCCAGGCATGTACATACTTGTTACTGTTTCTAATTCTTTATTCAGATACTCGATGCAGTGCCCTGACTGTAGTGAGCGATAAACGTATTTGAAACAACCACTTTACTGGTTTCAGTACCAAGAGATGAAAATGCAGCGGCATTTAAGGTTTCACTTCATAAAATGGCTTATTCTGTGTGCACTTATTGTACAGTTAATGGTGCACTGTAGGGAGTAGGGATCTATTTCTAGAATATATTTTCTCTACAAAATGCATCACAAGCATTTTGTAAAGACTGATTGATAAAATGCACATGTACCTACATGTTTCTCATATGAATCTATCAATATAAACATGCTTCAAAACAAACCCAAGGCACTAAAATCGTGTGGAATTGACAGACCGAAACTTATTGTTTTCACAAAGAACACATGAAAGCTTTGAGTGTCAGGTCAGCAGACATGAAAACATAACATTTCATAAAGAATGTGACCTAACCTAAAGATGAAGTAAGAAAAGCCTAACTTTAAAGAGGATAACTATAATTCAATTAAGAGGTACAAGACCAAAATGTTGTGCCAGAATGGAAGATATTTAGCCACTTCCCATTCTAATCAGGGAAGTGTCTTCACTAGTGGTTTTTTTTTTTTTTTTTTTTTTTTTTTTTTATCCTGTCAACATTATAGAAAATGTGATTGTCACTACAATCACAGGAGTTGCCTTTGCAGTTAACCCAAAGGGTACTTATTTGTTTAGGGGACAACTTCGACTGACTGAAGAATTTATCTAATTCAAGTTCCTTCCTTGACACAGGTTGATGCCCATGGAAACATTCTTCTTAGTCCACTGGAAATAAGAAATGAAGTCAGCAGCTCAGATGCGTTCACAAGCCTCAGTGACCCAAGAGCTACCATGTATTCGTATGGCAGTGCCAGCCTTCCGTTCAGAAGAACCACTTCCAGCAGAGAACTCCACAGTAGGAGCGCTCTGGACAGGCACAGGCTTCACAAAAAGGGACACTTACGAAGAAGGACATCCCAGATCAAAGTCAAAATCCCTGACTTGACTGATGTTAATGTGATAGACAAGTGGTCCAGAATGGTCTTTCCCATCACATTCATTCTTTTCAATGTTGTTTATTGGCTGTATTATGTCCACTAATTTATGCAATAGCTTCTCAAGTTTGTCGACTCTGAGGAATTGCAGTTGCCATGATGCTGCATCGTCAAGGCAAGATATACATCCACTGAGTAATTCTAGGTCTGAGGTTTCTGAAAAAAAGTTGAAAAAGCCTTACCACGTTCAGATCAGAACAGATCTGCTGTTACATATCATCTTCACCAAAAGCACTATAGTTAGAGCTTTACAAAGAATTTGTGCATCACCAGTGATCTTTCCATACCCACTATTTCATTTGAAGAGAATTAAAAGAGGGTCTTACTGTATTTCTTGACACACACTGGTAGTCTACTCCAGCACACCATCTCCAAGTAAGACAGTATGACTCAGCAGTTATGTTACAAACTTTCAACCTTAAAGAGTCTAAAGAAAATTGAAGAAAAAAACTTTAAAGGATTAACTCTATTGCATCATTTTGATTGTAATAGGAAATATATTCATAGTGTCTGTGAAAAGTATCATTCAAGGATATGTTAAGGCAATTTGCATTTTCAGTGAGGCAAGGATTTTCAAAGGACTGTAAAGACAGCAGAGACAAATTCCACCAGGTTTCCAACTCAGGAGGACAATTCATTGGATATAACTGGAATTCTGTTATTTCCACATCACAAAGTTGAATTTATACAAAAGCAATTGTGCCATCTCTAATTTTGCATAAATTAGAATAAAAAGAACAGAAGAAAAAGTGTGTTCATTCCTAGAAACGACTACTAAGGGATACTCCACCAACCTTCCTGACTTCTTGGTTTTGCTGGTTGGTAATTACAACACATGCTCCCAGGAGACAGCAGGTGTCTAGGAACACATCACAGGAGAGGTCTGCACAGGGATTCCCAAAGCTTTCCTTACGCCACTGAAAAAAAAGTCACATAGTTGAGTCTTAGGATTCCCTGGTGTTTTTGGATAAACTGCTCTTGATGAATTGCTTCTCCTCAGGTTTAGGGTTCAGATTAACCACCAGCATCCTGGCCAAAAACCCTGCTTAACCATCTACTCTCACCCAGCCACAGGGGAAGTGCTAGGAAGCCATAAACAACAGAAGATTCACTCTTCTCCCATCTACATAATCTAATCCATTTTCCATATTGTCTTTCTTTTTAAACCTAAGTTTCGGTGGGAGGTCTAAAGTCCCCATCTCATCCCAAATTCTACAGCACACAAAGGTGGTCTCCTTAGCTGTATCTTATTTTCCATTACCTTTAATCACTCCATTCCGAGTTGCACTATTTTAACAGCTTAACGTGACATTGTATATAATATGGGATACCTCAGGATAAGTATTAATCCAACCAAATGATTCTTCTGATTTGAGTACAACTTCTATGCCTACCCTCATAACTACAAAATGTTTTTTTTTAAACATTTGCACTGCATCAACAGCCAAAATAAGAACTGGCCCACACTGTCTCACTCAAAATAGGACCGTATAATGTGCTCAAATTTAAATATTTAGATAATATTTTAGTGCCATCTAAAAATACTTTGGTATCTTAAAAAACAAACACACACAAAACACACAAAAGTCTGAATGATGAATACAAAGAACATTGACCTTGACATAAGAGACTTTGTGTGAGGCTGGATTTGAGCAGTGTGCCCCAAACAAGGCTGTGTCACAAGCTAAAAGCCATAACCTCAAGCAATAAAACAGCTCCCAACACCACATTTTGCAGCAGAGCCCAATATATGCCACCTAGACGGAAGAGCCCCTTGCTGTAACGACATGTCTTTCCCTGGAGCCTCCCTCAGGGCTGCCAACAGTCCCTTCAATCTGGCCAAGAACAAGTAGTTAAAATGATACTGAAATGCCTACGTGCAAGGCAAAGAACTAAGACAAACAAGAAATTTAGCATTCCTTAAACTAGGTGATTTTCATCTACATACTGTAGAGGAAGACTGACAACTGCAATAATGTTTCCTGAGCAAACGAAACAGATAAACAAGGCCGAATTCCAAGTTCCTCACCTCAGTGCCTGTTCTTCAGCGCAGTGCGCGTTGCTGGACCTACCTCACATGGCCAGCTCCCATTCCACAAAGCCAAGGAACTTGCTTTAGACGTTTCCATTCCGCATACACCCTTTCTTTTTGATACCTTTCTACACCCACCTGCATTCAAAGGGTTGAAGCTGACACCTACATACCGCTTTTGGGGCCCCTTCTAGCTTTCTGGAGCAACTGGGCCTGCCTTGTCAGCCACAGCCACAGACCCTTCGTGCCCCAATGTACCTACTGTCCAGAGCAGAGCCAGAACGACCGCTTTCTAATAAACACTACAAAGTACCAGAGCTCTCCTGCTTGGTCCAGTTCTTTTCAATTTACTGGAGGCTATTAAGAGCCTTGCACAAGATGGTTTGTTTCGCTGTAGAGATGTACAGCCAGGTTGCCAGTTTCCTTCAAACACTGCCTCATTATAACTATATTTTAGCTGCTACTTCTCAGGAGGTTGTTGGCTGCTCCTCTCCCTGTACAGCCATTCATACACTACAGTTGTCACGCTCACTGTCAAAAACACCGAGTTTTGCCAATCGTATAAACAATACCTGTTTTTACCAACGATTTTAGGATCTCAGTAAAATCTAACACTCAGAAAAGGCAATTCATTTCTGTTATGTCATAAGAACTTTAAAAAAAAAAGTGAGAAAATATTCTTCAACCTTTTCTGAAGTGCTGCAGAAGCACAAGACGATACTAAAGATAAAACACCACTGCACACAGTGCAATTACATATCCCTTTTTACATGTTATTTAAAAATGAAATTAAAATGTAATTTGTAAAATTTCTGTTTTGTCTTAAAGTATGTACTTTAAGAAATTACAAATACTGTTATGTAGTATTTCATGCATTTAAAGGGCTTTTTTAGAAGGTAGATGTGTGACAAATTTTGAATGTAAAAATAAAAAGTTCTCATTTGTGGCCTTCTATTGTTGAAAAAACAAAACTATTTTTTGAAGAATTAATCTACTGTATTTTTGAACAATAATCTTTGAAAACTAAATAATACCAGTGTTAAGAGTTGTCCTCAGCAGCATATTCCTAAACTGTTCAGCACATCCATTTTTTAAATTCTTTGAAGTACAGACTTCCTAAGCATTGGTAAGTTTAATGCATTCATGGTATGTCTAAAAAACTGTAAAAGTGTATCAAAAACTGAGTGTTTCCCCATCTATGACGTACAAGATGGACAGCATACATTTGTATGAGACCCTCAACTGTTTCTTACTTCCACTACTGTCAAGGCAAGGGAGAGGTTTCAGCTCTTTTAAAAATTATCTCTGCTTTAGCTATCTTTATGCTCAGAATAGGTTGCTGGAAGGCTTCTGTAGAGAAAAGAAGCTTAACTTTTTGGTAAGTCATATTGTTGATAAGGACAAAAGAGCTGAAATGATTCTCCATGAAGCATTTAAATATACAGGGCCCTTTCAAAGGAATATAACATATTCATTCTTCTACAAAGCAGACAGACTTACGGGGAAGGGAAAAGTGTAAGCAAGACAAATAAACCTGCCTAATAAAGTAATCAAATCTGATTTATTCATTAAACTCATTTAAAAAGCAGAGTACTCCTGAACAGACTATAGGACAATCTTTCCAGATTTTTTAAGTTAAGCAAACATTAATTCCAGCCTGAATGTTTTAGCTTGAGTTTGAGAACATTGATGCACACACACAATCTTTTTAAAAAACCTGGCAAGTCTCTGCACCTTCTCTTCCCCATACAATCCCAAGACTTCACACTTAGCCCCTACTAGAACATATGGCATGGCAAAATAAAGTGGAAGAATTCCACAAGAAACTTTGCAAGACCAAGAGTGTAAGTTATCATAACTTTGCTTTCTTTTACAAAATGTAAGTATAAAAGTATGCAGTAGTGCACGGAATCATTTGTACAAGCCATTACAAATAAACTGCTCCTCAGATATGGAAAAATGGTTTTACAAACAGTAGAAGCCATTAAATTTTTGGTGTAGACTTCTCTAGGAGGTAGCTTCTAATTTTTTTTACTACAAGAAAAATACTACTTCACTTTCAGTCAGATTTAGATGCTGATCTACCAGATATGCCTTACTGCATAGGCTAGGAATATCCTTTTGATAGCCCACAGGGGCTCCTTTGGAAATTCCTTTCTGAGTTAATCCCTAACATTTACTCACCTTTTATACCACTCTCCCCCTGCCCCCTGCTTTTTTTTCTTTTTTTAAAAAAAGAGACAACTTTAGCATTTAACAAAGCTCTGAGGTTAATGATTACTAAATTATTACAGTCATTGAGACACATAAAAAATGTTTATTGTTTACAAGTACATATATACACATTAATGCCACAGTTCTGCTGTCATGTTCTTCATTATCATTGCACCACCTTTTGAAGGGCTAATGCCTTACATTAAGTAAGGTGCCTTAGGTCTTCTAGGAAGATATGCAATTGCCCCTGAAATTTAACAAAAAAAATCATATATGCAAGCATACATCATAACAGCAGTTACATCATTCTAGTTATATATAATTTCAATACTAATAGTAACTATATATTGGATTTAGATAATTTGAGTCTAGCAGATCTAAGATGTTTCTCTTTTCAATTAAGTAAGAGTTTATTTGGTCACAAGTCAATACTACCTGCTTAGTTTAGTATTTTATTGCATCAATAGCCTTTAGCTTTGTAGAAAGTGTTTCAATTATTTTCCCAAGTCACTTGTGGAGCCAGCACCAGCAGACGCTGTCAGTTGGCTGAATATTCTCTGAATATCCTCACTTCAGTTGCAAGACAACCTTCAAATAGAACAAAAGAAGGAATGAGCTAAAAGAGTCTCAGAAATACAGTTTTCTGCTTTCTGTTACAGTTACACTGCAGCATGGGACTGTATATACACATCTTTCCTCTGGAAAATGCACCTCATAGCTACTACTGCTTCTAACAATTTCTTTTGCTGCTTCCACACACACCACTCTCTAGATCCTTGTGATTGTAAAAAACAGAATGGTCATTCCAGGGCCATTGGATTCACTTCACATAAAGCAGAACAGAGGGCTCCATTTATAGAGCAAATACCTCACTGCATTCACACAGAAGCATAAGTATGGAATGACAATTTCCTGTAGCAAACCTCCAAGCAGAACACAAAGCACCTGGAAACTGCTGAAGTCTGTGCTGTAAGAAAACCTTGTCTGCAGAGCACAGAATTCATGCTGCTCCTTTTATTAAGTTTTTTTTTTTTTTTTTTTTTTTTTTTTGTGTGGTGGTGGTGGGGGGGGTGCTTTAAGAAAGCTGCACCTTTATCTCCACTACTACATTTATGTCACTGGAACCCTTGTAGCTGCCCAGAGGTCTTGCGCCAGCCCCACCGGGGCAAGAGGTGGATGTAATATTTTGAACTACATTAGACTCCACGATCAATAGCACTACTGTACATTAGTATTCTGCCCCAAGCACTACAGTCAATAAATTTCAGTTGTCATATGTCAAATATTTTAGAAACATTCATCTATAAATCCCAGCTATAGCACTAGACAGATTTGGCAACACATTATATAAAACTTTTAAGAAAATTTCTGCACACTGAGCATGAAGAAGCAATGTGACACTTCCAAATAGCTCTAAACATGTCAGTGCATCACTTTCATATCCATCCTACACAGAATGATGGAGAGCTGTCTCCCACACAACTGACTTGATAAATATTTGAAGTATATTTTTAGATTTAAAATGTCCCATTGTCCTTTTTTTATAGGGCCAGAATCTGTACTAGGATGCAACTCACAAGGATGGTTTCCAGAACCCATGGTTATCACCAGGATGCAAGCCAGATGACACTTCTTCCCCTAATATTCTTTAAATCCTCTGTTTTTTTCTATTAGAAATCTGAAATATCCCAAGTAAATCATCCTTGAATTTTTATTCTTGCATTATGTACATATTGACATCTTTCTGATTTCCTGTGCCATGGAAATTATTTATTTTGAATCAAGCAGCTCTGGTGTATGTGCATTCCCAGCCACTGAGGTTTTGGGAAGCTGAGGAATAACAAAGTTCTCACTCTGATCAAAAATCCTACTCTTATCTGACACTGTCATTTCATTTCCTTTTTTTCTTATTGATGCTCTGAAAAGAGTACTGTGCTTATCACAACTCCAACCACATTTCAAAACACAAAGTTGTTAGCAAAATTTCAGCTAAAATAAATTAAGAAAGGATACTTATGCTTAAAAAAAGCACACACACACACACACACACACATATTCCTACCTTATTAGCAGCTTCCAATGCATTTATGAGGTTCTGTAACTCCTCCTTGTTCATTTCTATAGAGATTGGTTTAATTTCACCATTCTCTCTCACATCTAAATCAAGATTGAGAAGTGGCATTTGCAGCATGGAGATTTTGTCACTGGAGAGAGCAAGCTGTGTAAATTGATGAAACAAACAAAAAAATGTCAAGGCAAACCATACAATTACTTAATGTCATATCTGTGCTTTCTGTAGAAAGATACTACCAGAACAAACATCAACATGAAAAAACTAGGTTCTCGGTCATCTCTGCAGCTGTAAAAACAAAACAATTACCAACCACCCTTTGCATAGAAAAATATTTGTCAGAAGAATTTGTTAAAACTACAGTACTTCCAATTTGTGTGTTGTAAAGCACAAGAAGTAACATTACTTCAAAATTTAAAGAACCATACTCAAACAACTCTGCTAACCAACAGCTGAGAAGGTTTTCAGAAGGGTGAGTAGGGAAAAAAAGAAGACACTTTCCATGCAGTTTTCAAATCTACAATTTATCAAGTACTTTATGTTAGATATATAATTTGACAAATACCGATGAAGATTATATAAAATTGTGTGGGTTTTTTTTTGTTTACTATTAAGTCTACTCTAATATAATTAGACTTTAAAAGGCAGTGGAGTATCTGCTGATGACACTGTGGCTCAGTTTCTGTACCCAGCTATCTTATTTACAGAGCAGAATGCAACATAGCGAGGGAGAGTAAGTGAAAAGGGCACTACAACCAGCTCAGGCAAAGAGAGAGTGTTTTAAACAAAATGCAGGTAATAGCTTAGATATCTACCATACGTTTTTAATCATGGAAAAGCAAGCTAAAAAATCCTTCAAAGATTTAAAGGTTAAGAGAAAGCAGAGGAAAGTAATGAGAGTTATCAGAAGCCTGATTTATATTCTTGTCAGCAACGTACACAGTTAGCAAGAGTGACCAAGGTTTAGAAACTGCTCATCTTAGTAACTGCTGATCTGGAGCACAAGATGTTGCCAAGGCATCAGTTCTTGCAAAACCTTGTCTATTCGAACACTGCTCTTTGGTTTCCAGAGCAGTTTGCTGCACAAATTACTCTTGTTCAGACAGAAGATTATTTAACAGCTTTCACAGACAGACAAAATAACAACACTTACATAGTTTACCTTCTAAGTCTAAGGCAGCTCAGAGCTTAACTTAAACCAGCAATGTCTTTGTAAGCCCAAAGAACCATCCAACTTTAATAAAATAATTTCAAGGATAACTGAACTGTCTTACCAAACAGTTTGTAACATTATTTACTGCCATGTTGGGAAATACTTCTTCTTTAGATATTGCAGCATTCAACAGCATTAAAGAAAGAGTCTCACCTTTAACTGCCAGTCAAAATCCTGCAGCTGGGCAGAGGAGATTGCATTTACTCTTTCTACTAATGCATTTCTGATTTCTTCCTTTCTGCCTTTCAGGCACTTTGTGATTGCTTCTTGACAGTTTGAATTTAACTCATTCAACCGTTCAGCAGCCTGTAAATATTGAAATAGATTAAGACCGCTTTAATTATGAAGCAAACAAATACGACATACCACATATTAATAGCTCCACAGGTATCCAAGCTTCTACCTGGATTGCTGTTAACACTCCACTTCATAACCTCAGTTTATCTACTCTGTTCCCAGTGACCAGTACTCACTCACTATCTTTCATATCAATAGTAAGGAGGCAAAGTCTGCACCTACCAAACTTTGGGTAGGTGCAGACTTACTAACGAAACTCCTATTTATGTGTCTTTCCATGCCCTAGCTACTGGGGAGTGTTCAAGATACCAACAAGGGACAGGAGAAGAGAATTAAGAATCCTGATAAGGCCACAGATTTCTGCGAAATTCAGACATATTAAATTGTCCTGAATTTCAATCCCTATCCTGTATGGTTTATTTCCCCTGGATATTTAAGCAGTTACATACAGCCACTTTTTTAAAGAAGCTTCAACACAGTAGTAATAAGAGCATAAACTGTTTGCATTGCTAATGACACAGACTTAATTTTGCATGGCACACAAGACAGCAATTTAAATAACCACAGAAGCATTTTAAGAAATCACTACTATTCAGTACGGTACTTTAAAAGAAGTCGAACTTCACCTTCTCTTTCGAGAAGGGCATTACATTTATGAAGAGGAAAGAGAAGCTGCCCCTCTCTAACGGCTGCTTGCTTTCTCCACCGGCCAGGAGCCATTACCTCTTCCTCGGACACGCTTTTGCCAACGGCGTTTCTGAAATATGCCGCCGTTCCTTGCAGAACCTCCATCCACTCCGCCAGGCTCCAGACGCCGCCGTAGTCCTGGTAGCGCGGGTACCCGCGCCCGCACACGCCATCGATCACCCTGTGAAGGAACTGAAGGGAAGAAACCGAAAACTCTAATTAATTAATTGATTACCCTGGGACTCGCGCACGAGCACGGCCCAAGAGCGAGGGCGCCTCGGCCTCCCTCCCGCCCCGGGCGCGGCGTCCGGCCCTGCTCCCGGCCCTGCGCGGCCCCCACCTCCGGGGCCCGGCCCGGCGGCAGCTTCTCCAGCAGCCGCAGCGCGGCCATGGCGCCGCCGCTGCCCTGCCCGCCCCGCCGCGCGCGTGACCTCGCCGCCGGCAGCGCGCATGCGCGAGGGAGGAGCGCCGGAGGTCGCCGGTTCGAGCCGCCGCAGGGGCTCGCGCCCTCTCGGGGTGTTTTTATCTGATTTTGCACCTGGTTTTGCGGCTTTGTCTGCTACCCTGTGGCGCCTACCTGCTCAGGGGATGGATAGAGGATGTAAACTTTTCAATGCACCCCCTTTTTGCCTTGGTTTACTAATCCTAATTGGTTGCACTTTTAATAAAGGCTGCTGGGGAAAAAAAAAATCCTGTGAAAAACAGATTGGTACTGCTGCTAAACTCGGGAAAAGCTGAAACCGAAAGAAAAAATGTATTAAATTGTATTTTAAATCATTTTCAATAATTATTTCCTCCGTTTTCCTGCAATTTGCACTTGTTTCAGTAGGTTAGCTGGAAACCTACGGAGTGTCCTGTATTGCTGCAATATGCGACAGCAGGGGGAGCTTCTGCCCTTGATATAACAGGCTCCGAGACAAGAAAAATCGGAAAGAAATCCCGATTGAGAGAAGGAAGGTGGGATAAATAAGGAGACTGGTTGCGAAAGTCCCGTTAAGGTGAACGGGATCAAACAAGTGACAAATGTGATGCAGCAAAGACATGGCACATGAAAGGGAAATTTTAAAAAATGCGTTTTGACAGACAAATTCTCAGTAAAAACCTTTCACAGTCGCTTATTTCTTTCAGGTCTAAAGAATAAAGTCTCATTTCTCATAACTGTATATAGCTTTAAAGTAACATTTTAGATTCAGTCAACTGAACTATAAGGAGCAAAGTAGAAAGAAAAGCAAGAAAAATCCGCACTGGGTTAGCGTGTGCTCTTTTTCTGAGCCCATCTACAATTACAAAATAGTACAAAACTGGCCTTTGTTATTTCAGAGTTTGTTTGTACTTCTATTTTTTGGATCTAACTTCTCATGCTTCTGTACCACAGCAACAATAACCCACCTGCTGCCTGTAAGTCGTCAAAAAACCCTAATTGCTGCCATTCCCCTTCCCTTGTGTCACGTCAGGCTGAAAAATCACAGTTTTTTTTTTGCATTGATTTATTTTTTTTCCAGGTTAGACTTCAGCCAGATCAGATCAGAGCACCACTCCTGACACAAGAGGATTAGGAGGGCTCAGGGAGAAGACAAAACTGCCCCTTCTGGCAGCCCACACTTTGATCAGCGGAAATTGGTCCTGGAACTGTATCTTAACACACACATAGCAATGAGTGAACCACTTGCATTATTAAGGCAGGAGTCTAGAAAACTTTTGTAGAATATACATATGAACACGCTCTTGTATATTAGTGAGGTGCTGCAACCAAAGAACATTGAAACTTATGTGCCTTTATTCAATTCTTACAATCATGCCAAAAAGTCAGGTTCATAGCAAGTGAAGCTGCATAAACAGCAGGACACTGATGTGCAGAACATTCTTTATTAGCTATTTGCTCTTCACAACCTATCATTTACAGTGTTATCTTTATTTTTCAACAGCTCAAATCTCTGCAGGCTCATTATACTTAGTAGTCAGTCTTACTTAAATACACTCCAGGGATCACTTACACTCCTGAGATGACAGTCACATCAGAATTTCCTCAGCTTCTTTAATAAATTTTACTTGTAACACTTTAGTGCATAACACCTGAAGTTCCAAAGAATATTCTGTAGCACACCCCTGTATCTACTCTGTATAAAAAAATACTGTGCATCCCAGATGCCAGAGAAATAACCCAGGCTCAGAAGCATATGTTATTAATTGCTGCAACCTGCTCACAGCTTTCTTGGTTTGTAGACAGAAAACAAGTCAAGTGACTTACTTCCCTCTGCCTCAGCTTCTGTAAAAGGACAAAGATATTGGCAGGAATAAAAATACAAATACTTTGCAATTTACAGACGTAAAATGTTATATAAGACCTATGTAATCTTTTACTCTTCTTGCAAAAATATTCAATTATTTTCAGGGGAAAAAAAAACTACTGCTCTAAGACTTGCCCTGTTTTGCAGCATGCACTCTTTCCATTTGTACGGCCACAGTGCACTTTTTTTGGCCTTCAGCCATATCCCGATGCCCATTGCTCTTGGTCTTTCTATAAAACTTCAAGTAATGAACTGTAAAGTCCTCTTTACAAATCAATTCTTTTGCGTCCTTAATAATGAAGAACAGGCTGCCAAGTCTGTTTTCATGAATGCAGGTAAACAGTCATATCTCCATCTTCTTAGCAATTCATGCCAACATTTTTTCTCCTAAATTCCCCTAATTTGTCAAAATCATTTACTTCTATACTGTCTAACTTTTTTCCAGTATAGTGGTGGAACAAGAGGGGATTTCCTTAACTGTTGTTTTCAGTTCTCTTTCTTAGGTTTCCAAAGCCTCTTGTTTTCTGTAGCAGTTTTTCAGCGCCATCAACGTGTTGTCCTTCAGAGGTAGCAATAGCTTTGAGGGACACCTCTGCTACTCAGCATCTCCTTAGAAACACACAATTTATATACTGAACTCGATGTCACCTTTCACAGATAAGAGCCTGCTGAACAGATCATTCAAAACAGCTCTGCTGCACTGCAAGATTTTCAGAGAGAAAATTGCAGGAGACTGTACTTTATAGAGTACTAGATGAGAAAAGCTTTGCAGATAGTTTTCTAAATCATGAGACTTTTAATTACCTGTATACTGAGTTCATCTTGACACCCGCACCGCTGAGGTAGTGGAAGGGTCAGCAGTTGATTTAATGCAGAGTATTCTGTCGGACAGAGGAAGAGGGAAGAGCTTAGACCAGACAAGGGGCCTATTCAAGGCTGGGGAGCCTGCAAGGTTACTTGAGCCATAAGCCTGGAACTAACATAGCAGATGCCAGAAAGCTCTCCCTAAACCATGGCGTGCCTTAAAAGCAGCAGCTTAAGAGCAGCTGCCATGGTGGGATGTAAGTCTCCTTAGGCAAAACTGAGGGATATAAAGAAAGCTGAGAAAAATGGCCTTGGAAACATGTTTTTAAAAAGGAATGGCAGAGCTGAAATGGGAAAAGCAAACCCTGAGGTAAATGGTGACACTACCAGCATCGAAGAGCCAAAAACTACTGTAAAATGTGACCAAAGACCCCACGAGTGCTCTGGGCAGCAGGGCAAGCTCACAGTCCAAGGCAAAGCAGAGTGACCAACTGGGGCTGCATGTTCACAAGCCCCACTGGTCACCATCTTGTAGGGAAAAATCCCTAGTTTCCATTTTTATCACTCTACATCCTTCCTGCCCTACATATAGGGGTCAAAGTGAATGGAGGAACAGGTATGTGTCAGGCCTGGCATTTTGCTCACCTTGGTGCAGGTCTAGTGAGTGTGACAGTTGTGACAAGCACAGAAAGCCAATTTTAGGACAGAAGCAGCAAATCCATAAGCCAAATCTTCCTCTCCTTCTCTTAAAATCCCAAGTTTTGAACGTTAATAATGAATGTTACTAATGTGTTGGTGCTTTTCAAAATGGTTTCCTTGGACATAAGATAAAAGCAAATGCCCTGTAGGTAGATTATGATAACTCTTAGCATTTAGTAAACAGCAATTAGTGGACACTGGAATATGCTGCGTAGCAAGTTGCACCCACATGTCATAATAGCAGCAGGGATAAATAATTATGAAATAGTAAACATAGCACTGGGTAAATCTCACCTCATCCTTCCATCCATATTTATTACAGACCTCAGATTTGAGACCAACTACGATAGCTACTATATGCTCTATCACATTTATTTTAATCACATAATATTTTAAGTCAATGAAATGTAAGTTTACCAGGCTAGGTAAAAGCAGAGTTTGTAGATGCAGCTTTGTCCATGCTGATAGTGCTTTTGACAGCAGGGCATGACAGGGCTCATTTATCAGTAAATCCCTATAGAGCCAACCTGCTCCCAAGGCAAATGACTTGCGGCATCCCTCAGGCTTGGCCCAGCTTGGCAGCACACTGTGCTGGCCGGAGAATTCTATTGAGTATCCAAATAACACCCGAGGGGCCACATTTCCAAGCCTGACTCGTACTTTTGCTCTTTCTTCTTCCATGAGAAATAATGACTGAAAGAATGTCACCCAAGAAATTCCTCGACGCCTACAGAACACAAATCCTGGGTACCTGTACTCAACCTCCGGAAAGTGGAATTGCATAGTACGCTTTACACACAGATATTTTCCTGAGGGATATACAACATCTGTTCCCTTTCTATTTTATTCTAAGACAGGCTGTGTAACTAACATACTTAGCATAGAACTAAAATTAAGAAAAAAAGCAGCTCTGTCACTATCCTATTTTCTAGCCACAGACAACCCACTTCATCTTCGTACATCTGAGTTTTTCCACATGCAAAGTAATAGTTGACTGCTCCGACAGGTGCTGTAGGAATCCATTAAGGTTATGGTTTTACATCATCATATTTATTCATGTTAATTGATATCTGATAAGAAGCAGCAGTTCTGTGTTTGGTTAGGTAGGACCTATCGGTAGGCCAGGTATTTGTCCAGAATGGTAGGGTTTTGTTTTTTTTTTTTTTAAATACTTGGCAATATGACATCAAGCAAAGCATATGTGGTGCTCATGAATAATACAAAGAAATACATTTCAATGAAAAAGAGGACAAACCAATAAACTGCATTAAAAAAAAAGTGCATGACATTACCTCACAAGTCTAGCTCAATAGTATTAACTACAGAAGTAGTCTTTTGCAAACAGTCCAAAAAGTTGTTAAAAGACAACTTTCTTAGAGCAATCAAGTTTTCACGCTGTGCTGACCAGAGCACTGGTGCTGCACTTTGTATGATGACCCACATGACTCAGACTCCCATGACAAATTGTGCTTTGAATTACATTACTGCAATTCCCCTTTTCTTCAGCACGAGAGTAAAATGCCCAGCTGTTAGCCCATACCGAAAGGGAGATGATCAGATATACAGTCTGCTGGGAAGAAGTTTCCCCTTTCCTCTTCAAATATGTTTAAGTACACATGAACAACTAGAATAATTTTGCATCATTGTGGTGTCCTGTGGCAATAACACTTTTGATCTGATACTAGCCCTTCTAAAATTAAATGAACCATCTTGTGAAAAAAAAACAACCTTGGATTTTACTGTGGTGAAGTAATCAAAGCCACAGTGGCATCTGCATTTCTGCATTTCCATCTACTTAATTCTAGGTTATTTTTATTTGTCCAAGGGATAGATGCAAGAGCTGCGACGTAAGTAACTATGTAAAAATAGTCAGGGAAAAACAAAATTTGTTTAGCAAGTCCAAGTCATTTGCTCAGCAGAAACATTAGAAATATTATAGTCAGAAAAACTGTAAAAAAAAAAAAAAAAAAAAAAAGGTAAATAGAATAAAGCTTCATAAAAATTATAACCCACACAAGAACTTTCTACAATCAGGACAGAAAAGCAGCATTTACCAAATAGGTCATTTGATATGACTAACTCAGTTCTTTTTATTAGCCTGCAGAGTGAGAGAGGGAAAAGAATGAGAGAGTTAAAAATAAAAAGATTCAGGATTAAAATTATTCTATGGCCCACATAAAATCAGCAAGTCAAATAACTTACAGGAATGAGTGCACAGCTTTTGTATACAATGCGAAGGAAGGCACATAAGTCCTCCCAGTTTGCGTATCAAACGTGTTCCAGTGCATAATAAAACCACCGCAGTGTAAACAAGCTAATAACAAGCTTACAGCTGTAGATAAGATAAGGTTGAAGATTAGCCATGGGAAATTGCCACACCTCAGTAAATACAAAATAAAGGGATAAAGCAATTTATGCAAGTGCACCAAAGCCATCTCTGATTATTCCACTCAACCAACACTACTTTCCTACTCTAAATGCTTCATCACATTAGGGACTTGTCAGGATGGAAGTTCGGGACATCCGTGATGGCCAAACCACACCAGGCACTGTCCCTGTGCATGCCGCAGTGGGATATGGTCCAGAACAGGGATATAACTCAAGCTGTCTGATTCCTGGAGTTCCGCAACTTGCTAAATATAACGGAATAAACTACAAGCAAAGCGTGAGGGCAAGTCAAATGAAAATTGCAGCCTGTTCAAAACTTGTCCGTACAAGCTAAGTCATGTCAATTAATTAGGAATGGAATGGATGTGTTAAACTGCATTACACCTTTGGGTGGACACTACATTGAGAATTCACTTAGCCTTCATGAAATTTGGCATAATTTGTTCTTATCTTGTTTACTTTAGCAAAACAAAGGTGGAAGGATAAACTCCAGGAAGGAAAAGAATTATTTAAACCATTAAACCAGTGGTCACTGCTTGTGTAAGAGCAAATGGGTATGAGGTTTTGTTTGGAAGCTAGAAAACAATTCTTAACCCTCACAGCAGCCACAGCTTTCTAATAAGATGATGTAAGTAAAACAGCTTTCAAGATAAAGCTGAATTATTTCATGAATAAGATTACATGGCATGCTGGCAACAACAAGAGTCTAGACTCAATATATTATCTGCGGCCATCCAGCCTTTCCGGAAAGTTCCACAATAATCACAGAATCACGGAATGCCTAAGGTTGGAAGGGACCTCTAGAGGTCATCTAGTCCAACCCCCTGCACACGCAGGGCCACCTAGAGCATGTGGCACAGGAAATATTTACATACTTACCCTACCTCACTCAACATTTGCAAAGTGTACGTATTATGCCCAGAATATATCGAGTACTGTAAAAATGATTCTCATTTGAAGAAATGTTGGATCGTTCAAACTATGTGTGTAGCTTCTGAATCACTAGCAAACACTATTTCACATTATGGTCATTATTCTTCCTTGCTTCTTTTTCTACTTTGTAAATGGAAGTAATAATCCCTGCCAGGGTGCTTTGCGGAAAATTCCTGAGTATTTGTAAAATGCTCGCTCTAGTGATGAATGCAACTTCAAATCAATAAACCCCTACAGATTTAAATAAAGTACAGTAAATAAAAGTTATAGCTACACACAGACTAGGACAGATAAATACTAATATGGAATAGCTGCCATATTTACTGTGCATCCATCATCCTGAACTGAGTCAGACTGGGCTCCTGTGGGGAAACGCATCTCAGGGTCTAATATAAGACACTACCTTAGTGCATATGCACAATGAGTGACTTTAACTTGCACTGTCAAAACATGGTTTCACATATACAAGTAATTAGGGCTCTAAATACTTCAGTACTTAGCCAATGATCTTGTAAAACATTTATAGAAGAAATAATTCAAAACAATTTAAAATGTAAGTTTTACAGTGTGGTCTCCACTCAGGTTTAATTACTTGGGTTTACTGTGGTGCTAAAGAGGAAAAAAAATGTTGATCAAATCATTGCATGTTAATGAAGTCCCCTTCTGCCTGTCATTTCTGATGAGTACATCACAGTGACTTCAAAGGCATTTAAAGCAGATTGCATATCACTGTATGCCTATAAATACAGATAGATCTCTCAGATGTATTCGCTGTCCTGATATGTATGCACCTTGTACTTGCTAAGCCAGTCCAATGAGTTTCCAATGAGTGTCATTACTTCAATAAGGAGAATTACGTATATCTCTGAGGCCAAATCCGCACTGGCACTACTATTTGCATGGCCTTGGCACTAGATTGTCTGGAGAATCATACTCAGGTTCCTAGCATTTCATTAACTTGATCTACTCTAGGAAATGTTTGATGGCATACTGTTACGAACTCCCTTCTTCCTTCCAGGTCTTCAAACCTCCAGGTTTCCAATCGGCCAACACATTTAGTTGACACAGTTCCCATGATGTCTGTTCATCTCTTTTGTGTCCCAACCCGTGCCAACATGACCACAGGTGGATGAGGTCCCCATGCTTGTGCCTGCAGAGTTATTGCAACCATGAACAGATAAAGCTTCTGAAAACCAGAGGATCAATGCACTCCTCAGCTGTGCTGGAGACATCAAGAGCTCTTGTGTGCCCACGGTTTGCTCTCTTCATGTAGGAGTTCAGGAATCAATGCAAGAAACACCTGCAGACTGTACTGGAAATAAGACATGCATCAGTGTGGATGACAGTAAATGATATTCCCTCCACACAGAAGAGTTATCTACGAGATTTCTGAACCTACCAGCTATCTCCGATGTCCCCATCTATCTTTGCAGCTAGTCCTCATATGACTCTAGGGAGAAGACAGTACAAACTAAGTTTAGGGATGCCAGATGGTGGTTTTGATGCTGTGGGACCAATACCATTTGTACCACTGTGCAATACCTGCAGGATGAAAATGAAAACATTCACGTTAGGTCAGGCAGGCGGTAGACCAATAAAGCTTCTCACGAACCTACCAGACCTACCTCTCAGACCTCAGGTTAATACACCCTGCTCTGTCAAATCTCATCGAACAGCACAGAGGGCTGCACTAAGGCGGCTATGCTCCTCTGGGAGCCCAGCTGGCTCCCGCATGCCTTGGTCAGGCATCTTTGCGCTGCACAGCAGGGGCAAAGCCTCATCAGGACAAGCCACAGGGGCAGGTGAAGGAGCAGACTGCCAGGTGCACATCGTTGGGGAGCCAGAATGTCCGCAAATGCAAAGGAACACAGGAAAACCACCCCCCCACACACACAGCAGGGAGCACACAACAAGCAACCGCCGCTCAGCAAAGCCCTGATCGGCCTCTGCTAGGAATTCATGCTGGTATCAGAGAAGTGCTGGAAATCCCTCTCTGTTTCCATATGGACAAAAGGGTTTGCAACTAGCTCTATTTCCTTTTCTTTCTTTTTTCTTTTCTTTTTTCTTTTTTTTTTTTTTCCAGCAGGAGATGCCCTCAGAGCTAGAATGCCCTCACTTTCTGTGTGAAAGGCGTTGTAATGGGGCAGCATCCAAGAGCAGCCCATTCAGATCACAGCAAGCAGGATGTGGCTGGGCTTCAGGAATTACTGATGGGAATGAACACACCGCTTCCTGGTGCCAGGAATAAGCCAGAGATTTGTTTAAGATAACTAGGGCTTCCCGATAGCCAGCGGCTTGCTCTTCTCAAAATGAGAGGCCACGTCTGCGCTCCGTGCCTGGCGCGGAGGCTGGCAGCCCTGACGTTTTGATGGAGGCGCCCAGCTGCCTTCAGTGCCAGCAGCCCTGGCAAGCGAGCGACAGCATCGCCTCCCTGGCAGCCCTCGGGGGCTTGGGGCCCGGCCGCCTCCAAACAGCCCCGAGCCTCGGACGGGCACTGTGCGAGGTGGCTCCTTCCCTTTTCCCCGCTGGAAGCCCGGCCTCCACGCTGCGCGCCCGCGGCGGGGGAGGCGGACGGGGAGCCGGGGCGGGAGCGGCGGCGGCGCGGGC